>PVKC010006200.1:0-31706 GCA_004027635.1 Crocidura indochinensis | reverse complement strand
CAAAACAAAAACTAAAGGATTTCTCTGCTGCAGTACCCACTCCACACACCCTTATGGTGAGTGGTCCATGGCTATGGGGGAGGTCTGGGTGAGCCAGAGAGGGACACTGGCGGAAGATACACAGGGTCTTGATCTCAGAGTGTAGAGTCCTCCCAACACTCACACCCCACATCCCAGCAGTCTCTCTGGTCCTACCAACAGCTATCCTGGGGGTGGGGGGGGGGCTGGATATAGTCCCAGAGGGCCCAGAGGAAATGCTCTGGTAGAAGCTGCACAATGCAACCCTGGCCTTCCATGCTTCTCGTCCAGAGCCCTTGATCCATAGATATACAAGAGCAGCTACTCCAGACACCCTGGACCTTGATTACAGCCACCCACAACTCCAGGCTTCAGACTTCTGGGAGCTGGGATCACCTGATTCTCCCTGTATCCTGGGAGCTGTCCAGCGCACGGAGATGGAACCACCCCAGAACAATGCTCCAGCTTGGCTAGCAGGCTCAGATACCGGCATTCCCTCCCCTTCTTTCCTATCCATGCCTTTGATGGGATTACGGGACTCCCTCTTACTCTCCTGGTTCTTTCCAAAGAACACAGGTTTTGAGTTCTTGGTAACACCACGGAGACCTGGTATAGGCAGCCAGAGGCTATCTCTATCTAGCCAGAGGACCTCACGAAGTGAAGAACTGGAGCTAGAAGCTGGGGATGGGACTTCTTGGCCCCAGATCTAAGAAAACTACAAGCCCCAGCCCCTGCTCCAGCCAGCTGCCTAGATCGCTGATGCAGCCTGGAAAGATGGAACCAGCAGGTTCGACATTTCCACCTCTCCCCCTTCCATCTCGGGCTCTACCAGGGACCTCGAACCAGTCCCAACTCTGAGAGGGTCCAGGGAACCCCGTCAGCCAGTGACTTGAGTGGAAGGACGTGAGCACGGTGGTTTTGGTGAGAGCTTTTCTGAACTAGGCGGGTGGATTCTGCGGGAACTCAGAAATCCTCTCTCACCAGACAGAACCCCAGTTTTCTCCACAACATTCGATTGCTGCCCACCCCTTGACTAAGCTTTCCTCAGCCCGGGGAAGATGAAGCTTTAGATTGGGACAGAGCCGGAGCGGGACTCAGGATGGGGGATCTGGGCTCCATGAAGCGGTTGTTGCCGTCCCGTCGAGTGGACAGAGACCCGGCCGGACTGCAATCAACGGGGAGGGAGGCAGAATGCGGGAGAGGTTGGAAAGGGGGAGAATTGGGGTGGCCAGCGTGGTCATCCCGGAACCTGAGCTGCTGCAGCCCAGGGCCGAGAGAGGCGCCGATTAGCAAGCACCCCTTTCTTTAACCTCCTGGTTGGGAGTTTCTCCCTGGAATTGAATCCTAAGTTGGAATCGACTCCCAGCGTGGCAGCGCTCGGGCAGAGCGAGGTGAACGCCTTGCCCATCCTGGGGCCGTCCAGCCGCCGGCCGCGTCGCAGGCGGAGAGGACACGAGAGGCCCCGGGACCCCAAAGGCAAAGTGGAAGGAAGTTTGGCGAGCAGCAGGAGTAGGGACACGGGACTGAGGGCTTCGGATCGGATCGGATCGGATCGGACGGGCCTCCCACCCCATGCTCGCAGCCAGGACAGAGCCTTTCCCTCGCGACCCTGCACGCGCCCCGGCGCTCCGAGACGCGCGGAGTGTCGGCGAGGCAGCGCGCGCAGGAGAGCGCGTGAGTGTATGTGTGTGCGGGGAGGGGGTGGCGTGATGAATTGCAGCAGAGAAATCCCATTAGATCCGGGGAGATGATTAAAGGCGAGGTCCTCCGCCGGGCGCGAATGGCGGGAGGGAGCCTCGGCAGCTTCCCGCCTGCCCGCCCGGCCCGGTCAGTCGGCATGGGGCACAAGCGGAGCCGGCGGAGCGCGGAGCCCGAGCTGGGCGGCCGGGTGCGCGGAGCCGGGAGCCCCCCGGACGGTCCGATGGGTCGTCTGGAACCTCCCCGGGACCCTGCCCCACTGGCCCCGTTCTACCGCCAGATGCCCGCCGGTGCCTTACCGTTAGCCAAGAGCGCCAGCAGCGAGGGCAGAAGCAGCAGCAGGGCTGGCGGGCGCATGGTGCTTGCCGGTGGTGGCCGCGCCCCGCCCGGGGCCGCGGCGGGAGGGCAGGGGGCTCGACGGGGCGTGGACGCGGGGAGACCGAGCGGGATCCGGCTGGGGAGCAGGAGCGCGGCCGCCGCCACCGCCGCCGCCGCCAGCGCCTGGCAGAATCAGCACCACGGCCAGCGCCTGGCGTCGGCGCCCGGGATCGCCGCGCGGGGCTGGGGGCGGGGGCGCGGGAGGAGCGGCTGGCTTACCGTAAAGTCTCCAGCACAGGCGCAGCACACCCGGCGGCCAGAGGACGGGCTCCCGGGAAGGACCGACCTACAGTGTCCATGGGCACGCGGCCCCCCCGCCCATCGGCGCTGGCCCACGCCCACCCAGCTCAGCCCAGCCCAGCCCGGCCCGGCCACCTTCTTTCTCTCCCCATTAGCAGCCCGCCCAAGAGGTGGGGTTCCCCCACTGGATTCTCTCTCGGTGCTTTCCCCATCTCTCCCCCACCCCATCCTGGTACCTGAGGTTTCCAAGGCTGAGCTAGGAAGATTGTCGTCTTCTCCCAGCGAGGGAGACAGCTGGCCAGGCCCCGGGTGCCCTTGTGGCAGCAGCTCCGTCCTGGGCCGATAATGAAGATGGCTTTTGAGCGTACAAAGGACAATAAATTATTACTTTGCGCTCAATAAATGCCAGGGCTCCAGGCAGCTGCATCAGCGGCAAACTGTGCTCACAGAAAAAGCTTAATTATCCTGCTATTATAGTTAAAAGCTAGTGGTACTCATGTCCTGGGAAGACATTCTTCGCTTGGCAGGAGGTAACCTGGGCCAAGCTGTGGGCAGTTGAAGGTAATAGGCTCGGGTTCTTGGGCGGTCCTGGATGCCCATGACTGACGATGCCTTAGCCTGGACAAGAGAAGCCGCGGTGCCAGCTCTTCGGGCTTTCCCTGCTCATAATTCTAGGATTTGGTGGAGACAATGGTACAGGCATAGAGGATATGGGCATTTCTCTAGGACTATTTTATTTATTTATTACTATTCTTAGTTTTTAAATTTTGGGGCACACACCTTATTGTGCTCAGGGGCACAATCCTGAATGCTGTTTTAGTGTTCAGGACTCTCTCCCAGAGTTCCCAGGGGGTGGGGGGAATCGAACCTGGGACTTCTGAATGCAAAGCCTTTTGCTCAACCCATTGAGTCATCTCCCAGTTTCCTTTAGATAGACCTGTGGGGTGGTGGGGTGGGTAGAGAGAAGCAAGGGAACTAACAAAAGACTTGTATGTGGCAAAATAATTCTGCAGGACTCTCTGGAGGCTGAAAAATTCCAGTGAATTACAGGGCAGTGAAGAGGGCAGTTACAGCTGCATTATGTCTAAAGCTGATGTCTAGACCAAGGGAGTTTTAGCTTCATGGAAACTAAGAAAAAAATCCTCAGTGGACATATGGGACATGACCCATGACAGATGAAGGAGGGCTGCACTTCCTGGCCCTAGGGAATGGACAGTTTCCTGATGAATTTCTTTCACATGAACTTGTCTCCTCTGCAAAGCTTCTATACCAGTGTCCTCATCCTGGGAAGCAGTCGCAAACATTCGGCTCTTAATTTTCTTTCCTCACAGAATCTTTTGGTCCTTTTCACCACCATAATCTTCCAGCTCTGCTCAAAGGATTCTTTCTAGAACCCTACCTGTAGACTCTAGGGAGCCTCCTTACTGCTCTGAAGAATTCCAAGCATCAGCCAGAGAGACAATATGGTAGGTAAAGTGTTTACCTTACAGATACCCTACCTGGATTTGATCCCTGATATCACATATGGTCCCCTGGGCCTCACCAGGAGTGATCCCCAAGTTGAGGAATAAGTCCTGAACATAGATAGCCCAATGCCCTCCCCACAACACACACTAAAAAATAATTCCAGACAGGGTCAGAGAGATTGTATGCAAGATATGGAGCTTATTTTCTTTTCATTGATTGGTCAGATTTAACTCCCAGTATCACATAAGTCCCCTAAGCATTGTGAGGTGTCACTCATAAGCACAGAATGAGGAGCAGTTCCTGAGCACCATGGTGTACGTGCCTTCAAACTGCCCTTCCCCCCTCCAATATATAAAGAATTCTAGGAGACATTGAGGGTGGTGACTCAGGTGATAGATGTTCACGTACCTGCATGCTTGAGTCTCTGACTTTAATCCTTGGAACTCCACCCCTTCCCTCCAGCACTGCAAAATGCTGTCCTGATAGTCCCAGAGCCCTACAGGGCCTGAGACAAACACCTCTAGGAGTGACCCCTATTTGAAAAATAAAGAGTCCCAGTATCTGGCGGCAGGTAGGTGGCATGTGGAATTAGATGAGAGGATGAGGGAAAGGATTTATGAGAGGATTTCTGCACAGCCGTTCCGGGAATCTGAGCAAAAAGAGGGCAGCAGCAGAAAGATGACTGAAAAGGGGGGAGTTGACAAAAGGATCAAAAGCAAGGAGAGGAAGCAGAAAGGAGGTGCAGAGGAAGGGAAGAGGCCCAGAGGTAGAAAGTTCTGCGGCTGAGGGAAATTCAAGAGAAATATTGGTAACTGACATGAGAAGGTATCTTTCCTTGAAAATATTTCTGAGCATCACCTTGTTCTGGCCACCCCTAGACAAAGCAGCTTGGGTAGAGGTGGGTGAGTCATGGCCCAGGGATGAACTTTGCATTCCAGGATGATTCATGGGGATTTGAAGGCTGGTGGCAGGCTTGTCTGACTCCTGACAATTGGGCTCTTCTTTTTTTGGGGGGAGGTCACACCGGCAGTGCTCAAGGGTTACTCCTGGCTCTACTTTCAGAAATCGCTCCTGGCAGGCATGAGGGACCATATGGGATGTCGGGATTCGAACCACCATCCTGCATGCAAGGCAAACACACTACCTCCATGCTATCTCTCCGGCCCCGACAGTTGGGCTTCTTGATTGGCTGGGCACTACTCACAAGGATGAAAGTGACAGTAAGCCTCCCAGAAACTTGCTATATTATCCTTTCTTCTGCCCCAACTCACCTAGGAGGAGGCAGCAGGTAGACTACAAATCCCAGACAACAGCACTGTGCCCTGAGACCAGAGGATGGGTTTGTAGTGCATGATGGGAAGAATCATGCACCTGGGTTGTCCCTGCCTTCTAAAGATAGACAATATGGCCACCAAGCAATGGGTTCCTACTTAGGTTGGGGAGAGCCTAGGTCTAGGTGGGAAACTCTATCACTTTGTCTCCAAGAGGCTCACTCTACCCAGACTTCTGTATTATCCACAAACTGGGACAATAAGATGCCCTAGGGGACATTCTGTAGCATGTTGCAGATTCAAGTTATAACTACATCTGAAAGTGGCAGCCTGTAGAAATGCTTGAGGTTCCCTACATTTGTCTAATCTCTCTCTGTCTCTCTCTGTCTCTATATCTCTCTCTGTCTCTCTGTCTCTCTGTCTCTGTCTCTCTCTGTCTCTCTCTCTCTCTCTCTCTCTCTCTCTCTCTCTCTCTCTCGTGTATGTGTCTCCCACTACCTTTTCCCTTTTCTCTCAGAGGACTGGGTGTTCCCTGCCTGTGACAGCTTACTGAATTCTGTCTTTTCTACTAGTTGTGAGCTTTGTGAAAGCACAGACCATGTATACCTTCTGCACTCCTGGACTCACTCAGTGTCTGACACCTGGTAGATTCTTAATAAATACTTATGAATAAATGATGGGTAGGTGGTGGGTGGGAGACTGCCTAAAGCCCAGGTAGTCCATTGGTGCCAAATGAGTCCTGTGAGATAAGGGAGATAGAGACAGTTGCTTCTTTAGGGGCTCAGGATGTTATTAAAGGCTCATGCAGCAGATGGGTGATCTGAAACCAAGTCTTAAGTATGCTTTAGGTTTTAGTCAGTGGAGAGGAAGAAGAAAGTCATCCAAAGTTGGGTGAGTGTACTATTCAAGGCAAAATGGTGGAAAATGCTAGACTGTCTAGGGTAATGAGAAGAATTTCATTTTACTTTTTTTTCTCTAAACTTCTTGTTTCCATCCCAAATTAATTTTGGGGGTTGGGGATTTTGGACCACATCCAGTGGTACAGGAAAGTGACTTCTGGGGTCACTCCTGATATTTTAGGGACCTTGTGATGGTGAGTTGGGATTGGTCACATGTAAGACATCTTTTAACTTGTGTACTATCTGTCTGGCCTGTCTCCCAAATTCATTTTTTGGGCAGGGAACGGAAGATTGGACCATTCCTGGTGATGATCAGGACTCTGTGCTCCGGGATCACTCCTGGCAGTGCTTGGGGATCATGTATAGTGGCACGGTTTGAACCAAGTGGATCACATGCAAGGCAAGTGACCTTAACCTTTGTACTATCTTTCCAGCTATGAGAGAGAGAGAGAGAGAAAGAAAGAGAGAGAGAAAAGAAAATTGTTTGACATAGAGGCTGTGGGCAGGGGAGAACAGGAAATAAACTGGGGAAATTGGTAGTGGGAAATTAACAGTGAAGGGATGGGTGTTGGAACATTGTATGACTGACACTCAACTATCAACAACTTTTAAACTCTGTATTTCACAGTGATTTAATAAAAAATTTTAATGTGACAGGAATTGGGGAAGGACCCTTGGGAGGTAATTAGAATTATATAAGGACTCATGGGGTGACAGTGAGAAGATTAGTGGCATTGTAAGAAGAGACACCAGGATATTTTCATTCCCATCCTCTTTTTTCTTTGAAGAGCAGTTTGTGAGAAATATAGAGATCCAGAGAGAGACCTGGAGGAAGGATTGAAATAGGCAGGGCCCAGGCTTTGTGGTCATCTGAGTCACAGGATATTCAAGGAATTACTGATGGTTTATCCCCTCACAAAAATGTGTGTGTGTGTGTGTGTGTGTGTGTGTGTGTGTGTGTGTGTGTGTGTGTGTGTGTGTGTGTGTGTGTACAAAAAAGGGATTATCGAGATAGGTTTCCAAGCACCCTGGTAAGCTGTAGGAACGGAGGACTTCATGACTGCCTCAGGAAGAGGCAGGGTTTGAGACACTAGGTTGCTTTAGGACTGAGATTCAGAGAGGCAAGTAGAGGCTTCTCTGCCCAGACAGTGCCAGACGTCCAGCCCACATCCCTAGACACACCAGCTTCACCCCCTACTTCCAAACAGCCTTGCAATCTGCAGGATCACAGGCGCATTGGTGGCTTATTTTGAAGTCTCTGCCAGATGACACTTGCTTTCTGAGCAAGAAGAGAAAATTATTCTCCTCCAAAACAGCTTTCAACCCACAGCAAGATCTCTGTGGAGCCAAGAGGATTTGGAGGTTTCAGGAAACAGGAGCTGTCCCTCTTACTCCAGAGACTCCTAGGAACACAAAGCTATCTATTCACCCCAACCCACTCCTCAGGAGACCTTGCAGCATCTGGTACTGTCCAGTAAGCCAAAGCTCCAGCCAGGCATCCAGGAATATCTTATGCCAATGCTTTGGGGTTTTTTTTTTTTTGTTTGTTTGTTTGTTTTTAGAGCCAGTAGGAGAATCTTGTGTGGTATATAGGGAGTTCTAGCCCCTGAACACTGGTTCTGGTTTCAGTGGCTGAACAAATAAATCTACTGTATATAGCATGAGTGCAGGTGAATGGAGATGGCAGAAAATGTGGTTTGATATGAGCTGCTTTCCAGTTTCAAGCCAAGGCTTCCAGCCTGCCCACCATTCCAGCCAAGGCCTTTGATCCTTCACAGTACCATAAATGTTTAATGCCACCGGCTGTGCAGAAATGCAGCAGGTGCTGAAGCAGAGAGACCGGTGAAGACTTCAGCGCCACCATGTTGGCTAAAAGGTTTTCACGCAGGAGCCCTGAGATGGGTGGGAGGAAGCCTGTTCCTGCCCCCAACCCTGTGACGGAAGTCTCAGGGTTCAAATTGTGACATTTCTAAAGGAAATTCTTTGAAAACCCACTAAAGGTCTAAAAATAAAATTAATAATTACAAAACCCCAGTCCCCTCATTTTGATTGAAGGAGAAAGATGGAAAGTTAAGTGACAATCAAATGCAAATACAGTTCAACAAACACCAGAGCAATTACCAGGCTCAGGAACCACATGGTGTTTGCAGGCAGCAGGGGTTGGCAATTTGGAAGCCTGGGTCTGCGCAGAGGTGACGGGCACAGGGCCATCTTAATGGACAGTTAAATAGATGCAAAAAATCCCTGCATTCACTTTGCATATACTGCTAATGAGTGCGGGATCTGAAATTGTGGCATTGGGGGGAGGGGCTATGCCATCTTTTGTGACTGTGATCAGAACATCATCTCGGAGACTCTGAATGCCTGGGGGGTGATGTCTGAATGGACAAGAGGATCGGAGGACCTTGAGGGATCATGCAAGTCCGATTCTTTGAGCAGCTGGTGCTGAAGAGGTGACAGGGAGGAGATGAAGTGAGCCCCTGGGGTCCCTCCAGCAAAGGGCTCAAGGCGCTGGCCTTCTAACAACCCAAAGGTCTGGAGAGATGGCCTTCTCCTCTATATTTGCATAATGCTTTGCATCTCATTTGAATGCTATTAATTTGGTGTCAGGCTAGGTTGGCATGGTGTCGGGAAGAGAACAGCTGGTCTTCTCCTTCCCTTCTCCACCCTGAGGCTCACTCAATATGATTCCCCCCCCTCCAAACACACACCTTGGGGCATGAGACCTCCACTTCTACCACCCCTTCAATGTTCCCTGGACCTTGGAGAATCTCTTGGTGAAGCTAGCTCCTATAAGTCTAGGCTGCTGAGGTTCTGTGACCATCTGCAGAACTGTACTGAAGGAAGAAGAAAGGGTCCCACAAGGTCACTCAGCAGACCATGGGAGGATGCTGGCAGCCTTCTCTCTAAGCAATCAAGGCGGCTTGGCTTGGAAAGGGTCCAAAGATAATAACCAGGAAAGGGAGGGAACAAAGACAGGTGATAATCCTGGAGAAATATAGAGGACTCACAAAATAAAATTCTCTGAACTCAGTATTTCTACTGCTTGAACTTACATCAAATACATCTGTCCAGAGACATTAGATTTATGAGGGAGCAATTCTTGGGCTGGGCATCTGTTGCCAGAATCATAGAGAGGTGATAAGGAGTGGGTCTTTAGATGGGATGAACTCTTGAGAAAGGGGGAGGGTCATCCCTGGGTAAATTTTGTGGACTGCCTGTGGCTGGGGGACCTCCAGAGCTACAGGAAACTAGGTGGCTGAGGGTGAGAAGGGGGGGAACAAAGCTTTCTAACTGTCTGGGAGACCCCTTCAAAGATTCTTTTTCTTTCCCTCTTTCCCTCCCCCTTTATTATTTTTTCTTTTTTTTTTTTTTGGTTTTGGGGCCACACCCGGCGGTGCTCAGGGGTTACTCCTGACTGTCTGCTCAGAAATAGCTCCTGGCAGGCACGGGGGACCACATGGGACACCGGGATTCAAACCAACCACCTTTGGTCCTGGATCGCTGCTTGCAAAGCAAACGCTGCTGTGCTATCTCTCCGGGGGCCCCCCCTTTATTATTTTTTGAGGCGCTGGATCAAGACCAAGGCTTTGGGCATGGGAGACATGAGCTCTGTTGGGCTACATCCCTGGCTTTCATTGTCTCCTATGTGGAGCATTTGGGATGCCCAAGCTTTTCACTTGGGTGTTCTGACCTTGAATCTTAGTCAATAGACTTGGGAGTATTTCCTTTTTTTTTTCTTTTATTTTTTTGGTGGTGGTAGTGGGGTGGATTTGAGCCATACCCAAAAGTGCTCAAGGGTTACTCCTGCCTCTGCTCTCAGAAATCACTCCTGGCAGGTTCAGGGGACCATATGGGATGCCAGGGACCAAACCTGGGTTGGTTGCAGATTGGCCTCTTACAAGGCAAATGCCTTACCCACTGTGCTATCACTCAGACCCCTTGGGAGAATTTCTATGACAAGATGGAGGTACCAGAACCAAACTCTCTTTTTGTCAGGGAGAAACCCTCTCCCCTACAGAATTTGAAGTCCAACTCCACCCACCTTTGGGAAGTAGAGCAGAATAGGGAAGGCTGTAACTCAGCAATAGAGCACTTGCCTTGCTTGTAGTATTCCTGGCTGTGATCCCTGGCTCCATCAAACAAACAAAATATCCCAGCCTGAGCTCATGCCCCTCTCCTGACACCCTCACCTTGGAACCAGTCATGACAGAATGCAAAAGAATTTTTTCCAGGAATTAGGTTACTTCAAGGCTAGTGCTCAGGGAACTGTGTGGTATTGAGAATGGAACCCAGGGCACCAAAATGCAAAGCATGTGTTCCAGCCCATTGAGCTATCTTCCAGGCCAGGCCAGAAGTTGTCTGTTCCCAAAACAAGATTGGAGGTTCGTCTGAATAATATAAGAGGTTAATTGAGTTTTCTCCTTTGAACAAACTCAGGCATAAAGTTTTGGGAATTATATAAAAAATGGATGCATTGGGGCCCGGGAGATAGCATGGAGGTAAGGTGTTTGCCTTTCATGCAAAAGGTCATCGGTTCGAATCCCGGTGCCCCATATGGTCCCCCGTGCCTGCCAGGAGCAATTTCTGAGCATGGAGCCAGGAGTAACCCCTGAGCACTACCGGGTGTGACCCAAAAACAAAACAAAAAAAATGGATGCATTGATGGATTATGTTTTACAGAAGAAGAACTTTACATATAGCCTCTTAAAAATTATTACATGTTGGTGCTGGAGAGATAGCATGGAGGTACGGTGTTTGCCTTGCATGCAGAAGGATGGTGGTTCAAATCCTGGCATCCCATATGGTCCCCCGAGCCTGCCAGGAGGGATTTCTGAGTGTAGAGTCAGGAATAACCCCGGAGCACTGCCATGTGTGACCTAAAAACCAAAATAAATAAATAAATTACTACATGTTGGGGCTGGAGCAATAGCACAGCAATAGAGTTTTTGCCTTGCATGTAGCCAACCCAAGATGGATCCCAGTTTGGATCCTGCCATCCTATGTGGTCCCTCGAGCCTGCCAGGAGTGATTCTGAGAGCAGAGCCAGGAGTAACCCTTAAGCACCACCTGGTGTGACCCAAAAACCAAAAGAAGAAAAAAAGAAATTACTACATGTTGGGGTCAGAGTGATAGCACAATGAATTAGCCTTGCATGCAGCTGACGCAGGTAGATCCTCAGAGCCTGCCAAGAACAATTTCTGAGCTCAGAACCAGGAGTAACCCCTGAGTACTGCCAGGTGTGGCCCAAAAACAAAACCAAAAAATTTTGTTTTTGAAAATAATTTGTGGGGTCCAAGTTCAGAAGTAATCAGGGATTACTTTCAGGTTTTTACTCAGGGATCATTCCTGGCAGTGCTCAGGAGACCATATTAATATTGAAGACTGACTAAGGTAGCCATGTGCAGGGCAAATCCCTTACCTCCTTGTTCTCTCTCTCCAACCCTGCTGAGAATATATAAAGGTGAGTGGCAACAACACAGCCCCTGCCAGCTCAATGCATGTTGTCTAGAAAGGGAGAACTAGCAGGGACTTACCTGACCAAAAGCAAAATAAAAACAGCAGGTATGTGGGAGGAGAGGCTCATATGAATATGGAGCTATGCTGGGATCTCCTCATGCTACTAGGGATTTCCCCTAGTCAGGGAAGTCTTCTCTATAGAGGAGGCAGCAAGCCAGTGGAAAACCAAAGCAGCTGTTCGATGGAAGAGGAAATGGAAATGAATTCCTTCAAGAGGGAACAACAGCCCATGGAATAGTACAATAGGTTTGAGTCAACCTGGGTTTAGTCCCTGGCACCCTACCTGGTCCCCTGAGTGCCACCAGGATGGTTCCCTGAGCAGAGCCAAATGTAAGTCTTGAGCACTACTGGATGTGTTCCAAAAATGAAGGAGGAGGGGCGAGGAAAAAATGAAGGAGGAGGAGGAGGAACAGCACATGCGAAGATCGAGAGAGAATCTGTGTCAAAGAACAAAGAGATTGAGTTGGAACATAAAGTAAAAGTTGAGATGCAGGTAAAGAATGCAAAACTGGAATGTGAGGGAAATCAGGCTTTCCCCATTGATCTCCCTATTGATCTCCAGGTTGATCCAGCTGATCTGACTGGGTGACTGTCCCCTTCTTTCCTCAGAGTTCCATATGCAAAATGTTTCCAGAAGCTGTGTGTTCCTTCACTGAAAGAGACTGTATTTTGGTTGGAGGTGTATGAGGAGCTGCTTGCTCCTGCTCAAACTTCCAAATATCAAAATTTAGAGAATTCTTTTATGGGGCCACACCCGGCAGTGCTCAGGGCTTATTTCTGGATATGCACTCAAAATTCACTCCTAGCTTGGGGGACCATATGGGACACTGGGGATCACCCGGTAGTCCATCCTAGATTAGCACATGCAAAGCAGACGCCCTATCACTTGTGTCACCGCTCTGGCCCCCAACATTTAGAGAATTCTACATACACTCCCACTTCTCCCTCCACCATGATATTCATCTATAACTCCAGTCATTCTCCTACTTGTCACCTGTGTGTGTCTTATGCTCACTCATTTATTTATGGGACAAGGAAACATTTATTAAACATCTTGTGCATACAAGAATCTGAGCTAACTAATGGAGAGGCAGAGCCCCGCAGTGTGACCCAAGCAGGGATGGAAGAGTCTCACCTAGCTCAGCCTGCCTTCTAGGGGAATGGTTTCCTGGTTCTTTTGTGGCAGGGTTGGGTTTTGGGGCTATACCTAGCAATGCTCAGGTTTACTCCGTCTCTATGTTCAGGGATCACTGATCACTTTAACAGGGTTATAGAGATGACCTGGGATGCAAGGGATTGAAACTAGATTGGCCACATGCAAAGCAAGAGTCTTCCCTACTATTCTTTTTTTTTTTTTTTTTTTTTTTTTGTGGTTTTTGGGTCACACCCAGCAGCGCTCAGGGGTTACTCCTGGCTCCATGCTCAGAAATTGCTCCTGGCAGGCACGGGGAACCATATGGGACGCCGGGATTCGAACCAATGACCTTCTGCATGAAAGGCAGACGCCTTACCTCCATGCTATCTCTCCGGCGCCCTTCCCCACTATTCTATCATCCTAGCTCCTTCTTCCCTTGTTCTTTCTTTCCTGGAGTACAGCAAGATTGGCCCTCCAGGGAGACTGAAAGAGGCTTCCCATGGTTCCTCCTGGTGTTCCTTCCCTCAGAATGCCCAGGTGGGGACTGTTTTCAATGAATGTTCTTTGGGGTCTCAAAGTTTCTCAGTCCTAGGAGCCCACAGAAAAGCTTCATCAGGGTGGGGAAAGCCACCAAAATGTCCACTAAGAAGGAAGAAGATGCCACTTTTTACCCATCTGCCAATAAAGTTGAAAAGCAGCTTCTCATGGTCCTCTGAGCCCCACCAATAATGATCCTTGAGCAAAGAGCCTGGAGTAAGCCCTGAGTACAGACAGCCTTTTTACTTTGTCATATTTATCCACCCCATGAATGTCTTCTCTCTGCTTTCTCACCCCCCCCCCCACTTTCAGCTGAAGCTGGACCCTATGCAGACCAATAAATGCAAATTTCCACCCCCTTCTCAGCCATTTACCTCTCCCTTTGTGGAAATAAAGCTGCGGCTGGCTGCAGCTGTCACCTCCACAGCCGAAACCACCGCTGGATCGCTCGCTTATTTCAAGTCCTCCGAAAGCTTGTTGAGTTCTTAACTTATTAAAGATAAGCACATGGAAATAGGGAGCAAATCTCTTTATTTATGACATAATCTCCAGCCCAGAAAAGCGGCAGGAACAGTGTTGCCTATATTAGGGAACCAATGGGAAAGAAATCAATTAGATCCACCAGAGCATTTTGCTATTAGCTTTCTTCTGATGTTTCTCTTAAGGTGACCAAGGGGGTCTCTGCCAAGGCTGGGTTGGAAGAGACAGGAGAGAGCTGTGGGAAAGAGGAGAAATGTTGCTGGGAAGGCAGCAGACAGTCCTCTCAGGTAATACTGGAGTCTCTTTAACCCTGATGATGGTCCCTTTACGGCTTTCTGAACTTTAGACAGGAAATCCTGATAATTACTTAACCTCCATGTTTCATGTTCCAGTTTTAGGGACCTTGGGCCTGAACTGCTCTTATGAAGATCTGAAGCCCAAATTAGGTCAGATGTTTGCTAGTTCTTTTGAGGATAAGATCCTCTTTTCCGGGCCTGGAGAGATAGCACAGCGGAGTTTGCCTTGCAAGCAGCCGATCCAGGACCAAAGGTGGTTGGTTCGAATCCCGGTGTCCCATATGGTCCCCCGTGCCTGCCAGGAGCTATTTCTGAGCAGACAGCCAGGAGTAACCCCTGAGCACTGCCGGGTGTGGCCCAAAAAGAAACAAACAAACAAACAAACCTAAAAAAGATCCTCTTTTCCCTGCAAAGGAAAATAAATTAGTTATTCTAGGACCTGAGAGATGGTTCAATGGGCTGAACATGAACATATGCTTTATATGCAGGAGGCCTAGTTCAATCCACAGCACTCTATGGTTCCCTGAACACTGTTAGAGGAAAACCCTACACATAGAGACAGGAGTAGACCCAGAGCATTTTTGAAAATAGCCCCTCAAAAAAGCAAAGGAAAGGGGCCAGAGAGATAGCATGGAGGTAGGGCATTTGCCTTGCATGCATAAGGACAGTAGTTTGAATCCCGGCATCCCATATAGTCCCCTGAGCCAGCCAGGAGCGATTTCTGAGCATAGAGCCAGGAGGAACCCCTGAGCGCTGCCGGGTGTGACCCCCCAAAACAAACAAAAGGCAAAAGAAAGTTATTTGGAGGTTTTCTTTAGTCCTTGTAGGGTGTCATCTTCTGGGCAACTCTGGGACATACAGCCAACAGCTAAGGTCTTCATGTTCTTTAGCCTTCCAGAAGCTGCCTCCAAGCTGACAGGACTCCCCTTTATTTCCTAGAGTATCCAACAAGGGGATGACACCCCCTTTGTAGTAGCATGGATGTTATCTCATAGGCAGAGGATATGGCTTGTTCATTCCTTTTTTCATCAAGACCAGGCATATCATAAATATTCATTGACTCAATAATTATTTTAATAATAACAGTTATATTGATTAGATGTTCACTTTGTACATTATCTAAAATAGAGCCCCTCTGCTTCTCCTTGAAAGGCAGTTCAGAAGAAGTCTCCAGTTTGGGGACCAGAGAGATAACATAGTAGGTAGGGCATTTGCTTTGTATCAACTTGACTGGGCTTGATTCCTGGCACTCCACATGGTCTCCCAAGCCTGAGCCCCAGTAGGAATGATCCCTGAACCAGGAGGAAACCTTGAGCAAAGCTGGTCCTAAACAAACAAACAAACAAACAAAAAACCATTTCCAGTTTTCTCCTCCTCCTTCTCTTTCTTCTCTTTTTCTTCTCTCCCTTCTCCTTTTCCTCCTCCTCTTCCTCCTTTGATAAGTAGTACTACTCAAGAGCATAAGATGTTCTGTATCCCTTCAAGAAGAAAGTTCTAGTGGACAGAGGAGATCATACAGCTGGTAAGGTGCTTGCCTTGCATGTAGCTGAGCTAGTTTTGATTTCTTCTTTCTTTCTTTCTTTCTTTCTTTCTTTCTTTCTTTCTTTCTTTCTTTCTTTCTTTCTTTCTTTCTTTCTTTCTTTCTTTCTTTCTTTCTTTCTTTCTTTCTTTCTTTCTTTCTTTCTTTCTTTTTCTTTTTTTTTGTTTTTTTGGGTCACACCCGGTAGCGCTCAGGGGTTACTCCTGGCTCTACACTCAGAAATTGCTCCAGGCAGGCTCGGGGGACCATATGGGATGTTGGGATTCGAACCACCTTTCTTCTGCATGTAAAGCAAACGCCCTTACCTCCATGCTATCTCTCCGGCTCCTAGTTTTGATTTCTGGCATCCCATATGGTTCCTTGAGCACCTTCAGGAGTGATTTCTATGTGCAGAGTCAGGAGTAACCCCTAACAATTGGTTTGGTATGGCCCCCAAACCAAAAAAATAAAGTTCTTGCAGTTTAATATAAGCTACTCATTTCAGCACCACCAATTCCCTCTCTCATATGAAAAAAAGGACACAGCAGCACAGCACCTCACCATAGGAACACCCCAAGCTCTTTTTATGGGTTGACCAGCAATGAATATTAAACACCAAACCTTACAGAGGCCAGCCCTTTAGGGCAGGCAATGAACCAACCCTCCTCATGCCTGTTCATTATTATAATTAATATCGAGCCAGGGTTGGTGGCAACTTTGCCCTCATCAGGTATTTGGGCTATTTTAGAAGCTTATTCAGATCAATGACAGACAGCTCCGAATAGATAAACTCCCCGCCATCCAGACGAATCAATTGCAACACCGCCGTCACAACAAGCCCAAGAAATCAATCTGATTTCAAGCGACATGGTAACTCAGCGCTGGGCAAGCTGGTTTTAATTTCCGCGTGGCTGAGACCCAGCTTCCCTTGCTCACTGACTGGTGAAATACCTATTTCCTGGTAGGTGTTCTCAGCACACAGATGCCCAGGGCCCTTGGAGGGCTCAGGCCAACATGCAATCATCACATGGTGGATGGGGGAATGGGGAGGCTGGTGCGACTTTCAGAAAGGCTCAAACCCCCAGACTCAGGAGGAGCTGATTCAGACCCGCTGTTAGGAGCTATGTTTTGCTGGCTTCAGCTCTGATTTATTTTTTCGCTGCCCTCTGCAAAAAACCAAGCCTGGGAGGCTTTTCTGGGCTGCCTCCCAAATTAGGGCATCGCAGAGGTAGTCTGCCTACCTCAGGCACTGAGACAATAGCCCTTCTTGGTCTTAGAGATGGTGTTTATCTTGTTGGGTAGGAAAAAAAATGCACTAGGACAGATTTATGGACGCTTTTTGGGCAGGCTATATGCTAAGTACTTGAAACATCTTATCATAATCCTTATACCAAAGACATAGATACCTTTTTGGGGTTTGTTTTGAGATACTCCTGGTAGTGCTCAGTGATTACTCCTGGCTCTATATCGCAGGTCACTCTCAGTGGGCTCAAGGGACCATAAAGGGTGCTGGGAATCAAACTTAGGTTACCCAGATCAGCTGTGTGCAAGGCAAGCACCATATCTTTCTAGCACCAAAAGGTAGCTTATGGAGTTCATCTATGGTTTGCAGAGGACAACACTAAAGTTCAGAGAAGTTAGATCCCTGGTCTTCTTTCAGTGGTCCTCAAACTACGGCCCGTGGGCCACATACTGTATTTGTTCCCATTTTGTTTCTTCACTTCAAAATAAGATATATGCAGTGTGCATAGAAATTTGTTTGTAGTTTTTATTTTTACTATAGTCCGACCTCCAACAATCTAAGGGATAGTGAACTGGCCCCCTGTTTAAAAAGTTTGAGGACCGGGGCCCGGGAGATAGCATGGAGGTAAGGCGTTTGCCTTTCATGCAAAAGGTCATCGGTTCGAATCCCGGTGCCCCATATGGTCCCCCGTGCCTGCCAGGAGTAATTTCTGAGTATGGAGCCAGGAGTAACCCCTGAGCACTGCTGGGTGTGACCCAAAAACCAAAAAAAAAAAAAAAAGTTTGAGGACCCTTGTATGGTGGAGCTAGATTTGAACTTAGTCTATTAGATGCTTGTCCCTAAGCCTCAGGGACCAACTGACCTGTAGGTGCAGAGCTGCAGCCTTCTTTCCTTTTACTTGGCTCCAGGTGGGTTCAGTGAAGCTTTTGTTTTGTATCCAGGCTTCAAAGAGAAGAGCAACTGCTACTGCTTCCTGACCTTTCACTTCTGACCTTTCACTTTGATGCTTCAGGTACATGAGAGTGGTGAGATGAGCTGGCAGGTGCCACCTCCCCCAGTTTATCAAGAGGGATATCTTTGAAGTCATCTGATCCTGCTCTAGCTTTTGGCGTAGTCACTTAGGGCTTGAGTATCCTGAGCAAATGCATTCCCTCTTAGAATCTCTCTTCTCTGGTCTAGGCAATAGGGGATACTTCTATTGTTGCCCAAATTGCAGAAGGCACAAATCAAAATGAGTCACTGCATGTGCTGTCTGTAGGTTAGTTAGTGTTGGGTGGGAGCTACTGCTTATTGTGAGGGGTCTTTTCCTTCTGACTTCAGTCCCTATTTTTATGTAATCCCATCTTAGGCTTGATCTTGAAGGCTTTATCAAATTTATCAGCATTTATCAAATACATTTTAGCAGGGCCAGAGGACTAGCATAGCGGATAGAGTGCTTGCCTTGCACCAGGCTCATTCAGGTTTGATTCCCAGCACTCCACATAGTCCTCTGAACCCTGCTGGGCGTGATCCCCGAGCACAGAGCCAAGAGTAAGCCCTGAACACTGCTGGGGTATAACCACAAAACAACAACAAAAACAAATATATTTTAGCTAAGAAAGTTCTTTTTGGTCAAGTCTGGGGAAGGGATGTTGGGCTATACCAGATGGTGCTCAGGGTCTTCTCCTGACCATGTGATCACAACTCCTGGTGGTGTTCAGGTGACCATAGACAGTGCTGGGGATTAAATCAAAGTAAGTGGGAAGTAAGGTAAGTATCTTACCCCTTGTTCTATCTTTTCAGTCAGAATAAGAAAGTATCAGGAGTTATCACAGGAAGACAAGGGTATAAATAGAGAAACAGGAGTTGGTTAGATAGTAAGAGGGAGCTTAAGTGCTTAGCTCAATTTCTCCCCTGAAGCCCTGCCACAATCTGCAGGCTCTTCATGGAGCCTGGCTGAGTCTCTAACTCCTGCACTGGGTCTCCATGAACAGCTTCCGTAAGCCTGCATTAGTTTTCAAGCATGATAATTTATTTGTTTATTGGCTGGTTGGTGTATTGGCTTTTGAACTACACCTGACAGTCCTAAGTGCTTACTCCTGGATCTGTGCTCAGGGTTCAGTCCTATCAGGGCTCAGAAAACCATCAACATGCTGGGGATCAAACTAGGGTTTGTTGCTTGCAAGACAAGCACATTAACCCCTATAATATAACTCCTCAGCCCTTCAAGCATGACACTTTAGGTGCTAAATGGAGAAACTATCTTTCTAGCTAGAGAAAGCACCATATTCATCTCCTTTGGGAGGTCGAGTTGGACTTTATGGCTTGAGAGGCATAAATTTTGGGTTGGGACTTCCTGCCTGTCTTTGAGGAGCAATGGCTGGCCATCTTAAGGGAAGTGGGTCCCTGTTATTTAGGTTCAACACCTGCTTCCTCCTCCTCTAGGGCTCCAGAAGGCTAGGGTGGCCCATGGTGATCTTGCCTCCTTATAGTCTATTCCCCAGCCCGTTACCCATTCTACATAGAACTATCAGCCCATTCACTCACCAAATCCACAACATGAAAAGAGAAATCAGTGATAGCCAGGGTGAATAAAATAAAAATAAAAATCAGGTAAAGGGACTGTAGCATTAGTATAGGGTAGGCTTTTGCCTTGCATGCAGCCCACACTGGATCCCCAGCACCACATATGGTCCCCAGAGATCACTAAGAGTGATCCCTCAATGCAAGGTCAGGGGTAAACCCTGAACATAGCCGGGTGTAGCCCCAAAACAAAACAAAACAAAATATGTTCTTTTTGAGGTCGGAGAGATAGTATATCTGATAAGGTGCTCGACTTGCATGCACCAACTAGGGCTCAATCCTTAATATCCCATACGGTTCCTGAGCACTGCCATGAGCAATCCTTGAGAGCAAAATCAGGAAAAAAAAAAAACTCCAAGTATTGTTGATGTGATCAAAACCTAAAAATAAGTAAATAAATCAAGGAATATTTTATTGGCTCTTAGTTCTAAATAGCTTCCTGGAGAGACTGTGTGTTTTCCGGAGTCAGCTGAGATGGGGTCTCCGTGATGCCCAAATAAGTTCCAAAAGCAAGGGAAGAAAAGCTTATTCAGTGCAGCCTCTTTCCTGTCTGGGTTTTCCTCCCCAGAGGGGAAAATGTTATTCATTTCCTGTCTAGACATACAACAAATAGGGGCACATGCTTGCGTTCTTTAGTCCTATTTTTTGTGGGAGGAATATGGTCAGACCTGATGGTGATTAGGGACGAATCCTGACTTGGCACTCAGGTATCGCTACTATTATTCTCCGGAATCATATATGACAAGGGTCGAACCCGGGTCAGCCTGTGAAAGGCAAGCACCCTGCCCGCTGTACTATTGCTCAGGTTCCTCTTTCTTTAGTCCTATTTTTAATACACTAGACACAGCGTCCCCGGCATGCTCTTTCTTCTGTGCCTTGCTTTTGTCACCTGACAATATATCTTGGAGATTACTCCGAATCAGTACATAAAGAGCTGCCTTCCTCTTAGGTGTCTTTTTATGGGCACAGGCTTCTCTGGAGCTCAGAAGTAATCACATCGGGTTTGATTAGCTGCACATTTTCATTTACAACATCCCCGCCCAGAGAGGCCAGGAAAGCGCTCCAAGGTCACGCAGCCCAGGCTGGGGATGAGGGGTGCTCCCTCTCCACATCCCCTCTAAAGGTCCTTAGGGCTGCTGAGGATCTGTGGAGGGTCTTCTGGAATAGAATTGCTCTCGGAGGCACCCTCCCCTGCTGCACTCTGCATTTAGCGGGGAGGGAGGGCGTGCGCGGGGCGCTGGGCACGGAGCGCAGGGCGCAGGGCGCAGGGCGCAACTCTGCCCGGGCCCAGGACGCGTGCACCGACAGGTCAGCAGGCGGCGGCCCAGAGCCAGGGTGGGAGCTGGCGAGATCCCCGTGTCGGGAAAGCCGCCGTGTGCTCCCTGGTAATGAGCACCGGGCCCGAGGTGAGCTTCTCGGCTGCTCACACGCCAGCCGCGTGGCACCGAAGAAACGGGCACGTTTTTTCTTCCGTGGCTGACAGCTCATTAGAAGAATTAATTTACTCCAGCGTTTGCAGTTTAAAGGACATTATTTACTGGTTAATTGTTGTTATTACAAAATGTTAAATATCATTATTTATTTCCCAGGCCCTGACAGCTCCTCTGACGGGAATTTATTAGGTGAGACGGTATCACGGTTGCCGCCCCTGGGCGGGCAGAGAGAAGATGGGCGGTTTGCTCCTTCTGCTCCTTGATCTGTGGATTAAGCAGGCTAGGAAGGCTCTCACCCTCTGGCCTACCCAGGACTCTGGACCACTGTCACCTCCTCTTTAATTCATGCCCTTCTCCATCTCCATTTACCCCCATCTCACCCCCACCCTCCTGCATTTTTGCCTGCTGACCTACATGGGGCGGGTAGGAGATACGGGCTGGAGATAGCTCTTGTATAAAGGTGCAGTTTGGACCCAAAAAGGGAGTTGCTAGAGGCCTGGAAGCCAGCATGAGCCTGGACATTGTCTTGGCCTTAAAAGACTACCCTGTGAAGGTAATTCTCCACATCCACTCACAGAATTGAACAGCAGGAAGGGAGGTGAATGGACAGCTGATCTTCAGGTCAGAAACCTGGGGCCTCCAGGCTGTTGGTCTATGGATTTGAGTTTGACCTGATCAGGAGATTTCCCCCCCCCCCTCTCTCTCTCTCTCTCTCTCTCTCTCTCTCTCTCTCTCTCTTTCTCTCTCTCCTTCCTCTCCCTCTCCTTCTCTCTCCTCTCTCCCTCTCTTTTTCTCCCTTTCCCTCCCTCCCTCCTTCTCTCTTTCTAGATTCTACCATCTCTTGAAAACTAGAAAATCTTATCACATGTAACTCATACTCTTATTTCAGTTATCAATAATCTGCTGACACAGAAAGGGCATTGCCACTCTGCGGATGTCTGCTCCCTAATTTTGGGGCACCTCTCCCTTTTCCTTGCATCCCTATATTATTTTCTGGGTTTCTGAAAGCTTTTTTTTTTGGTTTTTGAGACACACCTGGCGGTACTCAGGGATTACTCCTGACTCGTCTACACTCAGAAATTACTCCTGGCAGGCTTCAGAAACTATATGGATGCCAGGGAATAAACCTGGGTTGGCTGTGTGTAGGGCAAATGCTCTACTGGTGGCTGTGCTATCACTCCAAGATATTTATTTTTTGTTGAAATTTTGGTGTGTTTTTATTTTGGGGGACACACCTGGCTGTGATCAGGGGCTCAGTGCTCAATAGTTACTCTTAGCACTGCTGAGCGGGGGTGGAGGGACATATACAGTGCTAAGACTAGAACCTGGAGGGCCATATGCCAGGAAGTGTCTTACTTCCTGTATCATCTCTCTGCCCAACATTTGAAGGCTGTTTTTTTAGTTGTTTTTGGGTCACATCCAGTGATACTCAGGCTTTACTCTTGGCTTTGAGCTCAGGACTTACTGAGCAGAGCTTTAGGGACCCTGTGACATGCAAGGGATTAAACCTGGATCAGGGGGCCGGGCGGTGGCGCTGGAGCTAAGGTGCCTGCCTTACCGCGCTAGCCTAGACAGACCGCGGTTCGATCCCCCGGTGCCCCATATGGTCCCCCAGGCCAGGGGCGACTTCTGAGCTCATAGCCAGGAGTAACCCCTGAGTATCACTGGGTGTGGCCCCAAAACACAAAAAAACAAAACAAAACAAAACAAAAAAAAAACCTGGATCAGCTGCATGCAAGACAAGTGCCCAATCAGCCAAATAACATACTTCCAGCTCCACATTTGAATTTTTTTTGGGGGGAGGGAGGAGGGCGCTCAGGAGTTACTCCTAGCTCTGCTCTCAGATATCGCTCCTGGCAGGCTAAAGGAACCATATGGGATGTCAGGAATTGATCCTGGGTCTGTCTTGGACCAGCCACTTGCAAGGCAAACGCCCTACCTCTGTGCTATTGCTCCGAAACACATTTGACTTTTTTTGTTGTTTTTTTTTTTTTTTGGTTTTTTGGGTCACACCCGGCAGTGCTCAGAGGTTACTCCTGGCTTTATGTCAGAAATCGCCCCTGGTAGGCACAGGGGACCTGTGCCAGAATTCGAACTGCCGTCCTTCTTTTTTTTTTTGTTTTTTTTTGGTTTTTGGGCCACACCCAGTGCACTCAGGGGTTACTCCTGGCTATGCGCTCAGAAGTCGCCCCTGACCTGAGGGACCATGTGGGGCACGGGGGATCGAACCGCGGTCCGTCCAAGGCTAGCGTGGTAAGGCAGGCACCTTATCTCCAGCGCCACCGCCCGGCCCCGAACTGCCGTCCTTCTGCATGAAAAGCAAATGCCTTACTTCCATGCTATCTCTCTGGCACACATTTGAATTTTTCTTTCTTTCTTTTTTTTTCTTTTGGTTTTTGGGTCACACCTGGCAGAGCTCAGGGGTTACTTCTGGCTCCAGGCTCAGACATAGCTCCTGGCAGGGCTCCGGGGACCATATGGGATGCCAGGATTTGAACCAATGACCTTCTGCATGAAAGGCAAATGCCTTACCTCCATGCTATTTCTCCGGCCCCATCACATTTGAATTTTTAACTCCTGATCTGTTCTAATGCTCACATAAAGAAAGTGACCCCAGAATTTTTAAGTCTCCGATGACAAGATCACTTCCCCACACCATGTTGTGCTCTAAATCTTTTGCCCCATCTCCTCTGGATTCAATTTGGAGAGAATGCAGACAGAGGACTCAGGTCTCCAAGAAGCCTCTGGGACAGGAAGGGGAGAAAATGTATATGAAATCTTGGCTCTGTGCATAACATTCAGTCAACAAATCATTTTTGAGGACCTACTATGTGCCACATAAAATTATTTGGGGCTGAGTGAAATGAATCACAGGGAGAGGGAAAGATATAGAATGATTAAACTCATTTGTAGGACATAAAGTTACACTCTAGGAGAATAATACCTAAAGATAATAGAAAGGAAGGTCAGGAAGACTTGTCCTTACTAGAGAGCTTGGCACATGGGAAGAGGGTGGTTAGGTCAGAGAAGGGAGTACTATAACAATGATAGTGGAAAATGATCACTCTGGACAAGAACTGGGTGCTGAAAGGAAGTAAAGTGATATGCATGATACCCTTTCAGTAATAGTACTGCAAAAACAGTGCCTAACAGAAAAAAGAATAAAGTGTCTGTCATAGAGGCAAGCTGGGGGTGTGTGTTTTAGAGGGAAACTGGGAACATAGGTAGAGGGAAATAGACACCAGTGAAGTGATGGGTGTTAGGACTGTGTTTTATTGTTTTTTGGGTTTTTTTTTGTTTGTTTTTGAATTTTGGGTCACACTGGCAGCGCTCAGGGGTCACTTCTGGCTCTATGCTCAGAAATCGCTCCTGGCAGGCTCGGGAAGCCACTGTCCTTCTGTATGCAAGGCAAATGCCCTACCTCCATGCTATCTCTCTGGGTCCCGGGTGTTGGGACTTTCTAAGACTAAAACTCAATTAAGAACAACTTTGTGGGGGCCGAGTGGTGGCGCTAGAGGTAAGGTGCCTGCCTTGCCTGCGCTAGTCTAGGACGAACCAAGGTTCGATCCCCAGGTTTCCCATATGGTCCCCCCCAAGCAAGGAGTGACTTCTGAGCCCATAGTCAGGAGTAACCCTTGAGTGTCACTGGGTGTGGCCCAAAAACCTCCCAAAAAAAAGCCAAAAAAAAACACAACTTTGTATCTCATGATGATTCAATAATTTTTGAATTATTAAAATATGGAAATAAAGGTCTTATAACCCTCCCCCACAGAATGACAGGCTTAAGTATTTCATGTTTGTGAATTACTCAGAACAGAATTAGGATCTTCAGTTATAGAAAAATGGTGAATTTTCAATGCTTTCTTGGTCTTTCTACATGTTTGATTCCATAGGTGTGTTTAATCAATTATTTAAAGTTTTATCGTTGTGGCTTTGATGTCTAATTTTTCTACTTTTAAAACCTTTTCACTTTATGGGCCCGGGAGATAGCATGGAGGTAAGGCGTTTGCCTTTCATGCAAAAGGTCATCGGTTCAAATCCCGGTGTCCCATATGGTCCTCCGTGCCTGCCAGGAGCAATTTCTGAGCATGGAGCCAGGAGTAACCCCTGAGCACTGCCGGGTGTGACCCAAAAACCAAAAAAAACAACAACAACAACAAAAAAAAAACCTTTTCACTTTGGGGTCCGGGAGATAGCATGGAGGTAAGGCGTTTGCCTTTCATGCAAAAGGTCTTCGGTTTGAATCCCGGTGCCCCATATGGTCCCCCGTGCCTGCCAGGAGCAATTTCTGAGCATGGATCCAGGAGTAACCCCTGAGCACTGCCAGGTGTGACCCAAAAACCAAAAAAAAAAAAAAACAAAAACCAAAAAAAAAAAACCTATTCACTTTAAAGTATTTGTATCTGAATATGTATATTAGCGTAATTTTTCCTACGGAGTTTATTGTTGCTAAATTATCAGTTATTTTACAACAAAAATAATTATGGTTCATACAGGAATTTTTGTCGTTTTGTTTTGGGGCCAGGGCAGTGCTCAGGGGTTACTCCTAACTCAAGAATCATTCCTGGCAGGCTCAAGGACCATTTGGAATGCCGGGAATTGAACCCAGATCAGTTGCTTGCAAGGCAAGTGCCCTCCACTGTATTATCTCTCTGGCTCCAAGAATTTTTGTTTGTTTGTTTGTTTTTTTGGGTCACACCCGGCAGTGCTCAGGGGTTTTTCCTGGCTCCATGCTCAGAAATTGCTCCTGGCAAGCACAGGGGACTATATGGGATGCCGGGATTCAAACCGATGACCTTCTGCATGAAAGGCAAACGCCTTACCTTCATGCTATCTCTCCGGCCCCAAGAATTTTATTTTAATAAATTATTTTGTCTAAAATCTGAAAAAAATATTTGGACACAAATGCCATTGTCTAGGAACTTGGTCTGCTTGTTTTATTTATTTATTTATTTTAATTATTTGGTTTAGGGCCATACCTAGCATTGCTCAGCAGTGTTAATTCCTGGCTCTGTGAACTCTTGCCTTGTTCAGTGCTGGGATGGGATTGGGGAGAACCATGTGTGGTGCTGGCCCCATAAACTTGCAAGGCAAGACTCTTAGCTCTAGCTAAGTGTGTTTTGACATGAGCATTTGATTACAGTCCTAGAAGAGGCATGAGTGATGGAGACACCTCCCAGGGGCCAATGGTGAGGTGATTGGTAGGACCCATGGGATCTGGAAAACCGTGTTCCACGGTAAGAAATTGGTACTTTATGGAGCGTGTTCTAACTTGGGTGGGCTGCCCACGCCTCAAACACGATGTACATTGTATTTCATTCTCACAGCATGGCAGGGTGAACATATGGTGTATCAGTTACCTAGGCCTCAGGGGGCCCTCTCTAGCCAATGTTTAGACCTATCCTCCTCCCTCCAGGGTAGATCTGCAAACATTGTCAATTTTAGGACCTTCTGTTCTGACAGGGCAGTGCAGTTCATTGCTGTATGGTCCATCACTGGCATCCACACTTCATAGCCAGTCTATAGGGCAAGGTTTAGTCCTTCATTTCCTAAGTTAGGGATGTGAGGCTCAGAGATACACAATAGGAACTGGATGCTATTGGAGAGGATAGACCCAGGAAAAGAGAGAGGGGACTATTGTTTGAGATCCATTCAATCCCCAGTCTTGGGGAGTATGGATCTTTCTGGCAGAGTTCACACTAGGAACCATCCCATAATCTTCTACTGTTCTTTCCTGACCAGGAACTTGACAGCAGCTGGACAGCCTCAGAATTTGGAGAACCAAAAGGAGATAAAAAGCCTGGGGCTAGAGAGATAGTACAGTGGGTAGGGTGCTTTCCTGGCATCAGGCTCATCCATATTTAGTCCTGGGCAACCCATAAAGTCCCCTGAACACTGAACCACAAGTAAGCCCTCAGCACCACCAAGACTTTGGGTTTGTGGCCCCAAAATGAAACAAAACCAAAAAAAGGGAGATTAAAAAAAGTCTTTTGAAAGAGACTGAAAATAAGCCCAACAGAGCTATTTTACTGTTGCTGGGCTATAAATTATTATAAAGTTATTTCTGGCTGGCAGCCTGGTTTTAGACCCTACCTCATTTCTCTCAGGTTATAGGTCCTAATTCCTTGCCTGGTGAGACAAAGAAACTTGCATGGATGGCATGAATTCTCAGTCGGTTCAAAAACTGTAGCCACAGCTGGAGGGATTTTAGAGTCCCAGAGTAACCCGGCTCCTCATCCTCTGGACGTCTTCTCCACCATGCCCTCATTTTCTTTTATTGCCATATTAAATTTAAACATTTTTATTCTTTTTTTTTTTTTTTGTGAATCGGTAATCCATGCCCAAGCTACAAAATTCAAAAGACATAAAAGAGTAGATGGTGAACAGTCTCTTCATTCCTCAGAGGCAGCCCATGTTATCAATGCCTTGTGTTTTTACTATTTAAGAATAATATTGTTTTCTTTTCTGTTCATGTAGAAAATATAGCCATTTCTGTGAAGGAAATAAACATCATATCCAAGTCTACTATTTAAGCTCAATACTGTGAACATTCTGGTACATAATCAGCCTTTTCTCTTTGCAAAGACACACATCTCTACTTAAAAGCATGCAGAACCTGATTTTATTATTTGTTTACATTAAATGATTCTTCAGAAATAATGGTCTGATGGGAAGTATGCTAAACTACTATAATGAGAAAGGAATGGCCTTGGGTTAGGATTAGAAGGAACTTTGCTTTATTATTTGAATATTTTTGAGATTTGTTGTGGAGCTGGGCTTTTCTCTGTTGGAGGGTGTCAGGTATGATTGTGAGCTGCTGTGCCTTCTAGCAGAAAGGAGAATTTGCACTCCTCCATTCCGAGAAGGTTGCAAGGTAGTAGTCGGTTCAGATTTTGGGAATATTTGGCAGAATATTTGACATCATGTTCTTTGCTGCATTAGTTGTCCATGGATCAATTATTTGGACATTTATACTTTTTGCTGTTATCCCAGGGTGGACATCATTTTTTCTTTTGTTTTGGTTTTTGGGTTACACCCGGCAGAGCTTAGGG
This sequence comes from Crocidura indochinensis, assembly GCA_004027635.1. NCBI lineage: Eukaryota > Metazoa > Chordata > Mammalia > Eulipotyphla > Soricidae > Crocidura > Crocidura indochinensis. Next base: position 3,958 of record PVKC010006200.1, on the reverse strand, counting down.
GTTACGCCTGGCTCTATGCTCAGAAATCTCTCCCACAGGCTCAGGGACCATATAGGATGCCGGGATTTGAACCCATGTCCTTCTGCATGAAAGGCAAATGCCTTACCTCCATGCTATCTCTCAGGCCCTGGAGAGATAATTTTTGGCCACACCCAGCAATGCTCAGGAATTATTACTGGCTCTGCACTCAGAAATTACTCCTGGCAGGCTTGGCAGACTTTATGGGATGCCAGGAATTGAACTCCAGTTGGATGTCTGCAAGGCAAACACCTTACCACTGTACAATCACCCCAGTCCCAAGGATGTACATTTTTGTGCATCTTTTCACACTTACCAGTATTTCCTGAGGGTAATTTTAAAGGGACTAGCTGGGTTAAAGGGATTAAGATTTGTTAACCAGCATTTCAAATTTCCTTCCTTCTGGGCAGTTTCTTATTGCTTTCAAAGTTTAGGTTCCCCACTCGCATTTCTACCATTTCCATTGTTTGACACAGATCCCCTTGGAAGGTTTGTGAGATAATGGGACAAATTTGTGGGGGAGTAGGGTACTTTCTTCTCAGGGGAACGCTCCAGAAGGAACTCGAGACAAGGTACAGATGCCTGAATTCTGATCAGCTGGCAAAAGCCTGAAGGCACTTTAGTGGTCAAAGGGAGAAACAGAATGAGTAGAGAACCTTTCCATAAGTGAGGCAATGGGCCCCCCAACTCCAAATAGCAATGTCTGAGCAGTGAGCTCCTGAGTCTGAGTCACAGGTTGCCTGGTGGTTCTGCAGTGGCTGCAGTGCTCAAGGTGCAACCAAGATGGTGCTTCTTAGCACTCTTCCAAACCATAAGACGTTACCTTCAAGTTCAAGGGCCTTGCAAAAGACTCTCCAGAGTTGACATCATCCCCCACCCCCTCTAAGAGTATAAATTAGTCTCCTTTTTGGTTCTACCCAGTTTTATTTATTTTTTTGGGGGGGGGTCACATCCGGCAGCTCAGGGTTTACTTCTGGCTCTGCTCAGAAATCACTCCTGGCAGGCTCAGGGACCATATGGGATGCCTGGATTTGAACCTTTGTCCTTCTACATGCAAGGCAAACCCCCTACCTCCATGCTATCTCTCTGGCCCCTCATTTTTGTTTTTGTTTTGGGTCATGCGCAGGTTTTACTTCTGACTCTGTGCTCAAGGATCACTTCTAGTGGGGCTTGGTGAACCATCTGTGATGTTGGGATGTAACCCAGGTCAGCCATGTGCCAAGCAAGAGCCCTATCCATTGTATTATCACTCTGGTCTCCAACTCCTTCATCTCTTGATTCATCCCATTTGGAAAGCTCCAGGACAATCACTCAAGAGAGACAGGAAATGAACTTAGTCATTTAATATTGAAAAGATGGCATTCTGAAAGCCTCCTCCTTTCTCTGGAGCCCAGAAATCCATATTAGCTGAGGTTTCTTCTTGAAGGGGCGAAAGAGGAGACCTAAGATTGCATCTCATTGGTGAGATGAATAATACATTTGAAGCATCTCACAAACTGTGTTTGATCCGCCTAAAGCTTCAACCGTTAGCGTAGTTCTCTTTATCCCCTGCGAGGGAGGGCTGGGGAACTGTCAACATTTTCCTTTCTGCCTAATTTGTGCCTTCTCTAAAGAGAAAAGCAGGGACTGAGGTGGGAGGGAAGGTGGTAGAGAAGGAAGCAGTAACTCACATTCCCTGGAACTCATGATGGAAGGAACCAAGGGAAAGTGGGGTGATTTCTGAACTAAGAAACCTCCAGGGTGACAGATTTGAGCAGGAGGAGGACAGCTGTGGAGAGAGGGACTGTGGGCATGGGGCCTCTTAGCAGGACCATGTGCCTAAGCTCCCAGGTTCAGGACTCTGCAATCTACACTTCTGAGACGAAACTTAATTTCTTCTTTTTTTTTTTTTTTTTTTGTGTGGTTTTTGGGTCACACCCGGCAGTGCTCAGGGGTTATTCCTGGCTCCATGCTCAGAAATTGCTCCTGGCAGGCACAGGGGGCCATATGGGATGCTGGGACTCGAACCAATGACCTTTATGCATGAAAGGCAAACGCCTTACCTTCATGCTATCTCTCCAACCCCGAAACTTAATTTCTTACCCAAGGTCACTGTTAGTCAGGCTGTCTGGGCCCAGTTCACTTTCTTGATCACAGTTCTGTTTTTTGTTTGGGGGCCACATCTGGTGGCACTCTAGGCAGGCTCTGGGAACCATATAGGATCAAATCCAGATTGGTCTGGGTCAGCCATGTGCAAGGCAAATAAATGCCCTACCTGCTGTACTATTGTTCCAGCCTCCACAGTACTTTTTTTTTTTCTTTTTCTTTTTCTTTCCACTCTCCTGGTGTTTACTTCACTGAACCTGTTTACTTTCCTTTCATTTTTTTTTTTTTTGAGTCACATCGACGATGCTCAGGGCTTACTCCTGACTCTGCTCTCAGGAATCACTCTTGGCAGTGTTTGGGATGCCATATGGGATACCAGAGATCAAACCTGGGTCGACCATAGGCAAAGCAATTGCCTTACAGGCTGTGCTATCTCTCTGGCTTCATTTTTGTTTGTTTGTTTGTATGTTTTGGGACACACCTGACTAGACTCAAAGACTCCTCATAGTACTAGTATCAAATTGGGATCACTCTAACTGCTGTCCTATCTCTCCAACCCTGAGCCTGCTTTCTGTCTGGGTTTTTTGATACTGCTCTTCCACTTCACCTCTCTCTCCCTGGGCCTCAGTTTCCTCCTGTGTAAAATGGAGATGATGGAAAAAAGAATCCCACCAACCAGAAGACTGTGTGAGGATAAGTAAGCAAGTATCCCCAGGATCTGGGAACTTATAATTGTGCTTATTTCCTCTTTCACTTCACAGCCCCATTGCTACCCACCCCACTCACCTGGCTCTGGATTTTCCTGATTTGACAAACCCCTTCCTCCTTTGTCCATCGGATCCCCTCAAGTAGACCAAATTTCACTGGCCTTTTCCTTGGACAGGCTCCTCAACCCCTACCACACCAGGGGCCTTACAGCTTTCTCTGGCTTTTGTCTTGGTGATGGGAGTGCAATCCACGCCCACTGGCTAGGTAAGCAGCAGCTTCATTGCTGCAGGAGGCTGAGCCGGCAAAAAGACTTCCCTGGGTACTAAACTGAGCGGAGAGTTTCCACTGGGGAGGGAACAAGGCTTGGAGGAGGGAGAGTGAGGCTCGTAATAACTCACAATGTCTCTCCATCCTGCGCCATTCAGTTCTGGACTTCACAGGCTTCTCCCTTGCCCCATGGGGAAGCCGTTCATGGTGTCTAAGCACAATCCCTCTGACTGCAGCTGGGAACTGAGACTTAGGCACAGGAGCGTGAGCACCTCTGTATTCCCCAGAGTGGACCTGAAGAGCAGGGTTGGCCAAAGCACGGACCAAAGCCAGATTTGAGAAAAAACCTCCTAAACCTTAAAGTGTGGGTGGGAAGCAAGTGGTGGGGAGAAGGTAGTGAACTGTGGCTTCTCCCTGCAGGGCAATACATAGCCAGTAATCCCAGTAACCTGCCCTGGTACCCGCCCAGCTTCCCAAAACCCCTCTGTTGAGGTTTGGCATCTAGGGAGGTGGCAATGGGCTCAGCCATGCAGACAGACACGGGAGGGCTGGCTTTGCTGTGGCTTTGCTGAGAATCGATTTGCAGGACCAGCAGGGGCTTTCTTCCTCCTTCCTTCCTTGGTCTTTGATCTCCTGTCCTGCTCTGGAGTACCATTTCCCCCTCCTATTTCTCTTGATCTCTTTCTCCCCTTTCAGCAGAATCACCGAGCTCCATAGGCGAGAGGGCTGGGCTGATCCTTTGTCTTCCTGGTCCCCGCACTTGGGTGAGTCCTTCCTGCCCAAGAAGCTGGTCTCCCAGCCAAGTTTTGAGGGGCAGCTTCTGGCTTTGGTGGTGAAAGAACACACACACACACACACACACACACACACACACACACAC
>PVKC010006199.1:0-31406 GCA_004027635.1 Crocidura indochinensis | reverse complement strand
CTCCTCACCTCTCCCCTCCCCTCGCTCCCCTCCCCTCTTCTCCTCTCCTCTCCTTTCCTCTCCTCTCTTCTCCTCTCATTCTCTTCTCCTCTCCCTCTTCTTCTCTTCTCCCTCCTCTTCTCTCCCCTCCCCCCTCCTTTTTTTTAAATTTTTTTGGAGATGGGCTCCTAATCAGTTCTCAGTGATCCAAGAAGTGACTCTGGTCAACTGAGCAGAATGGCACAATGCTCAGAATCACTAGTTACCCTAGAGGCAAGTGCTCAGGTTCCTAACACCTGTGCTATCTTACTGGCCCCTGGGAAGAGATTTCTTGACACTGATTTGAACTGAAATAGAAAGCAAATTTAGTATACTAAGAGTAGTTCTTTTTGGGGGGGGGAAGGGAGAAAAGGCATCTCCCAAGCAGTGCTCAGGAGTTCTCAGGGCCCCACCAACAATATTTGGCCAGGTGGACCATTGTTTCAATGCATGGCCTGAAGGTATGATAATGTGATACTATTCAGGCCATTCAGTGACAGGTATACCCAGTCCTTCTGGGTTGTGTAAGGGGCCTCCAGGGCCACACTCACTAGTAGCTGGGGGCATACAGGGCTGTACCTGGAAGTGTGCTGGGGACCTTGTGGTGTTGAGAATTAAACAGGTTAGGGCATGCCAGACTCGTGTACTAACCACTGACCTATTTTTTTGTATTTTTATTTAAAATAAAATATTATAATTTTTAAATATAAGATTGTGAATATGGAAAATTATTACTTTAATGAAATAAAAACAAGACTGCTGTGGCCGGAGAAATAGTGGAGGTAAGGCATTTGCCTTGCATGCAGAAAGACATTGGTTCAAATCCCAGCATCCCATATGGTCCCCCGAGTCTGCCAGGAGCGATTTCTGAGCATAGAGCAAAAAACCAAAAACCAAAAAAGAAAAAAAAAATCAAGACTGCTACTACATTTGTTTCCTTCTCTTTTAGCACTAGGGATCATTCTCAGAGCCTTCCATGTGTGTGGCTAGTGCTCTAGACGCTGGCCCTGCTATAACTTTTCCCACAGAAGAAAAACTCACCAAATGAGTTGTAGAAATGTTGGACCTGTTGCCCAATATGGAAAATTCATATTAAGTTGATTTTTGCATGAAATGCTAGGTTTAGTTTCACATTTTTCTGAATACAGATGTCTAGTTGTCCTAAAAGAGCTAAATGTGCTTTATTTATGTGGATAGATTTCTGAATTCTGCTTTGTATTGTCTTTCTTGGTCAACGTAAGTCTTTTGATCTTTTCCCAAAATTATTTTGCTTTTTAGCTTTTTTCATATACTTTCATAATTAGTTTGTTTACATTTAAAATTATATTTTTATTAAAATGGCATAAAATGTAATCAGATTATATTTGATATATTAGACATACAGATTAGTTTAGTATCCTTTTTTGTTGATTCTTTTCAGGTCATATGACTAACTTAAAATTAAGTTTATTTATTAGTATTTTGATTAGCATATAATCCTATGATTATAATTTTAAATGTGATGTGGATGTTAACTGATACCACTTTAGGAACTAACCACTCATTAATAACTTTCTTTTTTTAAAAATTGTGTAAATAAAAGCACTTTAAAATTTTACATGTCAAAAATAGAATATTTTGTTTCAAAGCTACATACCATTTATTCTCTGGCAATAACTTGAAAATAACTTTCATTTTATTATATTAATATTAAGTTTTATTATTTATGGTAAAGAATGGAACATTGCACTTAGTTTTTTTTTCTTAATTATAGGAAGAACATAAGTGTTTTCAGGCAATTAGAGATTTGAAATTGAAATATTTTATATACAAAGCAGTCCATCAATATTTTGTTTAATATAGAAGCTTCGTAATACCAAAGACTTGCATGTTTTGAAGCTAAGAGAAAAATGGGCACACTGAATCCTAGCAACTGAAGGCAAATAGACAGCTACGTCAGCACCATACTTATGTCAGCAGTTTGTCCTATTTGCTTGGGAAGCCTTTTGTTTTATTAGCATGTTTACAATAAGGTCTTTCAGCGAAGCAGGGCTCCATGACCGAATATGTGCTCTGTATTGTCTGAGTACAATTTGTATACAAATGTAATGACATAAATGCAGTCGTATTTATTATTTAGTTGTTATTATTATTGATATTTTTACCATATGCTTTTTTTCTCAAAAATATCTTGCTTGTTCACATTTAGTATGGTGACTTTATAGAGAGCACGGAGTGTGGTTCAAGATCACTTATTGCTTCTTGGGCCTGGGAAACAGCTTACCTAAGCACATGCTTTGCATACTTTGAGGCCAGGGTTCTACCCCCAGCACTATGATTCCAAAGCACCGGCAGAACAACTTTTGGACTATTCTAAAAGTGGCCCTAAATATTGCTGGGTGTAACCATAGAACAAAAGGAAAAATAAAAATAAAATTACTTCTTTATTGTGATGAACCCCATGACTTAGTTTTTAAGAAAGTAGATCAAATTCCTGGTGGTGAAATGATGTGAATTTTTCTTGATCAAAGCCTCCAATTTCATAGTTCATTAGATTTTTTTTTTTCTTGGAAGTGTTGGGAACACTCCAGTGGTGCTCAAGAGGCTTCTAGGCCCCAATACTGAATTTTATCTAACTGGGCTCTGGGATTCAAAATAATAGCCTGATAATACAGTGTATCACAGAACTTGTCCAGGACGTACCAGTAGTGCTAGAGGCCTCCAGGACTGTGCTTTGGTAGTGGGGTCCTCTAGGTTTTCATCTGGCAATTCTTGAAGAACCATGTGGTAACAGAAATTGAACCTGGGATCAGGAATATGCTAGATATATTCCCTAACTGATGTACTATCTCTTGCCCTGCATCTTAAATTTATTTATGTTTGCTTTTATTTTGGTGTCCATGTTCAGCACTACTTGGAGGAGATTCCTGGCTCTGCCGGGTTTTCACTCCTAGTGCTTTGGTAAGCTCTAAAAACTATTTAAAAGTTATCTTTCTAGCCTGAACTAAAGTGTTTAAGTTAAGATTACTTTCATTTGCCTTGTGCTATATTACACTGAAGTGGTTGCAGGCTATTTTCAGAGCGCAGATTGCTAACAACCATTATACCATGAAATCACCCATTGTAGGCTAACAAAACTTTTAATTGGGCTTATTGTCCATGACAATATATTTCTATGGTTCTTCAATACTTTGAAGTGTAATTTTTCCTTACATTTGCAGTATAGGGCTGACATCTAGGATTTTCTGTTTATTGATACAATGATTTTAATCAAAGGTATATATGACCAGATATGAGCATATCCTATCATTCCTAATAATAAAATGTTGGCAAGTTAGGTAAAACACAAGTTGAAACTTACAACCAGAGCCAGACTTTAGTTTAAGGCAAAGTCTTCCAAATCTAGTAATTAAAAAATGAAAGAATCAAATGTAATTTAAAAATTGATGTAAGAGGAAGAAAGAGACATGTACATGTTGGAGAGAGCACATAGGTTTCTTCAGACTGGAAATAAGCAAATGAGCATAGAGATAAGCAAGCAAGATACTTGTTCAAGTAAGAACCGACTTGAGCAAGTCACAAGTTTAACTTTTAAAAGGGGGATTTGCTATACCCAGTGGTGTTCATAACTGTGTTGTGTGTGGAGGTTGCAGTAGGAGTTGAAAGACTATTCAGTGCCAAGAATGGAACCTAAGCACAGAGAATATGCTCTAGCCCATAGCCATCCGTCCATCCCCAGAACCTCTAAAATTTGATGCTAAAATTTTATATGATCAGTTATAGTTTGTGAGCTTACAGATATATTTTCCAAAATATAATCAATTAGTATTTAAAAAGGTGATTTAGTTTTGTTATTCTATTTTTGTGGTGCAAGGATTGATGCCTTGAGGAAGGCAGTTTGATTTGATAATGAAGGGAAATATTGATGAATTTTGAGAATGTATATGAATTTGGAAATGGAAAGTGAGAGTGGTTATTCTTTTTTGATGGAGTGGAAGTGGAGTTGAACATTCTGGTGAGGGAGCTAGAAAATAAAATTAGTATTTAAATGTAATATGATATATAATATTATATAATATAATATAATAATATTTGGTATTATCAGGGGGCCAGAGCAGTGGTGCAAGTGGTAGGGCATTTGCTTTGCACATGGCTAACCTAGAACGAACTGTGTTTCGATTCCCCGGCATCCCATATGGTCCCCCAAGCCAGGAGTCATTTCTGAGCACATAGCAAGGAGTAACCCCTGAGCATCCCCAGGTGTGGATCCCCCCCAAATTGGTATTTTCAGGAAGTGTTTGTATCACGTAACAAAGGAGAGTCAGCTTGCTTAATGGTGGACTATATGTAAATAGTGTGGTAGGAGAGCCACCTAGGGTAGATCTTTTTTTGCCACTTTGTGTGTATGTGACACACCCACTACTGGCTCAGGGTTTTCTTCTGGCTCTTCCTCATGGATTAATCCTGACAGAGTAAGTGCCCTTCCTGCCGTACTTCTGGCTTCCTAGAAAACTATTTTATGCAGCCCAAACAAGTTACTAAGATCAGATCATTTAAAATTTAAGAAAGGCAAAGTCTTGCTAGTCTTAGTTTTTCATGTATAAAGCAGTAGTTCTTGTTGCATTAATTTGTTGCAGAATTTTAAATAAGATTGTGTATATGTGCACAAATGTATATGCAGGCAGAGATATAATTGGCAAATACGATATTTCTTTTGTGTCAAAAATATTTTATTGTTATAGTACTCTGATTTACAATACTGTTAATGAATGGTTCACATGTACATAATTCTAACAGCACATCCATAATCAGTGTACCCATGTCTTTCCCCAGTACTCCAGTGGCTCTCCTTTTCAATTCTCCCCATCCTAAATTACAAATTCAGCTTTATGGATCAATTCTCTGATTGTATTACCTTTGGTCCTTTGGGTTCAATCCCTGACAATGCGCATAGTCCCTTGACCTTCTGTCAGGAGTCATCCCTGATCACAGAACCAGGAGTAAGCCTTGAACATAGCTGTGTTTGACCCCAAAGCCTAAATAAGTAAAAACAGTGGAATAAAACTCATTTTTATATTGGAATTATGAAGGTGAAATTTAGACTTTGAACTTTTGGCACCTATCTTCCTATTTCAAATGGAGAAGTTCTGCTTAGATAATAAAGGAGAAACTGTCAGGAATAAGAGATGTTAAGGAAGAGGAGGAAATGGGAACAGAGGGAGGGAGTAGGAATGAGACGGGGAAAGAAATATCAGTTGAAGCAGACCTACTTTCGTCTTTTGTGGTGATTTTTCCTGCAATTATTGTAAATTATGCAAATTTCTTGCCCAACCTTATGAGCCAATAAATGTCCTCTCCCTTTTAAGTATGGTTTGTATTGGCTTTCTCTCACTTGCATTGCAGAGTTCTAATGAATATAATGATATTATTTAGCCATAGAGCTTTTCTTAACCAAAGAACTGTCTTTATAATTTCCATGTTAAAATGATCAAAACAGTGGTATATGAAATTATATGGACTATTAACTGAAGAATATGTGTCTGGAGGAAAATGTAGGGTATTTTTGTCATTATTGTCATATGATTCTACTAGAGAATACTGTATTGAAAGTAAATTTCTGTTTATATGTGTAAGGAAAAAATTGCAATGTAATTAGAAATTATAAGTCATTTGGAATCTCTTGTTAATGTAATAATGGTCAAAGGGGTGTACAAATTACTTTTGTAGTTATTTTGGACTGAATCCTTACTATCTCTGCCTTTTTTTCTCTTTTTGTGTTAGAGCTCATCATATTCAGGGCCTCATACTTGTGGAACAAGTACCTAGTCACAAAGCTACATTCCCACATCAGAAATAAAACAGGGCCTAATTGACCTGAACCTTATAGAGTGATCCAAACTAGAAATGAGAGAACTAGAAAGGTCAATGTCAATGGCAGCCTTTTTGGCTAGCAAAAAATACTATTTGGGTTCTTATATGGTATAATCTGAATAGGGGCCAAAAAAAACCAACATGGCCACAAACACAAGTTTGTGATTTGATTAGGATTTGAGAACATGTTTGGAAGGAAAGAATTTCTTTTGAAATTATTCTGCACACTGAATTCTCAGTGTGGTAGAAATTAGTTTTTATAAATTGCAAATGCAAGACATTTAGTTATATCTCCCAGAGTACTAAATCTAGAGAATAATGCATGAACTACTGTGTTTTTTTTAAATTATTTTTCAGTGTTCATTAGTATTTAAATTTTACCTAACACTGGATGTGTTGATTGATGTGCATGAGATTTCTTTTTTTAATGGGAGGGGGGGATTGAGCTCTCCCAGTGGTCATAAGGAGCTACCCGTGACTCTGTACTCAGCAATGATGATGTTTGGGGGATCAGGAAATGCTAAGGAGTCAGGTCATTGCAAAGAAAGTGCCTTTACCCCTTTACTACCTCTCTAATCCCTGAAACATGTCTTTAAGAACAGGCTTCCCTGTTGACTAAAATAGAATGTTTCTGTTTGCTATGATTTGTTAGATTTTTTTTGTTTAGAAATGCTAATTTTTTGCTATATAAATTAAGGGTAATAGAACTTTCTGAACTTCTAAAATAATCTACAAACTAGGAAGGTTCACCTTTTGGATAGTTGGAGAAACCTATAGATGATAATCATGTGAATTGAGTTTGGTAATTTTCTTTGCAAGTGGTTGCATAGGATATTAATTATAAGTTGTCATTCTAATTCTAATGATTTAAGATGGTACCTTACTTTTTAAAAAAGTATGGCCGGAGTGGAGCGGTGGTGAGGAGTGGTAAGGCATCTGCCTTGTAAGCGCTAGCCTAGGATGGACAGGGGTTCAATCCTCCAGCATCCCATATGGTCCCCTAAGCCAGGAGAGATTTCTGAGCACATAGCCAGAAGTAACCCCTGAGCATCACCGGGTGTGACACCCCCCCAAAAAAAAAGAACTGCTTGATTAAACACGATTGGAATAATATCCTTAATATATCTTTCAAAATTGTACAAAGGAATGAAGTTGAGATTCTGGATTGTAACACAAATAGTTCTATTTAATTTGGCTCTTTGTGGGCTTCCACATCTGGCAGTGCTTAGGGCTTACTCCTGGCTCTGTGCTCAGGGATAACTCTTGATGGAACTCCAGTGACACTGGGGATCTAGCCTAGGTTAACTAACCATATGCAAGGCAAGCACCCTACCCACTGTACTATCTCTGACCTGACGTTAATTTAAAAAAATTAAAAATCCTAATTTTTTAGAATTATGTGTCAAAGTACAAAATATGTATGAAAGTACAAAATACAAGAAATAGTTTTTAGACTGTATTCTTAGAAGATTAAAGTATTTACACAAATACTTGCTACTTAAAACAGTGCACATTCCTAGTACTTTAATGTAAGTTGTGTTTTAAGACTAAGAGTATAATTGAAGTCCATTTGGGCTGTGTGATATTTTTTATTTGTTTTTCTGAGTCATGTGATGTTCAGGTATTTTATTAAATGCTTTTTTGAGATTTTTCTATGAGAGTCTTTTTGAATGAAATTACTTTTTTATTAAGTAGACAAAGTAGAGCATATTCTTAATGATAGTTGAAGACCTACGTGGAACTAAAGGAGAGAAAATTCTTTCTTGCTTTTCCTCATACTGAAATGCTGTATTTTTTCATGGTTTTGAATTTAATCTGAAATATTACTTCTTCCTGGACCTTCAGCTTGTAAGCCTTCACATGGGAAGGCCATCATTGGCGTTGCTGTTTTCAAACTTTCAAAGTGTAATAGGCCTCATTAGGGACTCTTCCCGGGGTTCCAGGCGTTTGCCAATACATCTGCAAACCCTGGATTGCCAATTTCCATAGTTCTGGAGCAATTCCTTATAATAAATCTACTCACATATTTCATTTTGAGTCTATTCCTCTAGAGCATTGAGTAATACTATTTGACTTAAAAAGGATCATTGATGAGGTGGGATTTAGACCAAAGGTTAAACCTTATAAGCAGGATGTCATTTGGCAAAGTGAAAAAAGAGGGGCAGAGAGATAGTATAGGAGTTCAGGCACTTGATTTGCATGCTATTGACCCTCATTTGATCCTTGGCACCAAGCATAGTCTCTTGAGCACCACCAAGAGTGTTCCTTAAACTCAAAGCCAGGAGTAAGCCCAGAATACTTCCAAGAATGTCACACACACACACACACACACACACACACACACACACACACACACACACACACACACACACACACAAGAAAACATTGCAGAAGAAATATCACACATGAGGGGGACAATCTGTAGGAACATTTTGGATTTGGCTACAGTTCTTAGTGTTTCTCCTGCAGTCTCGTTTTTCAAAGGATTTGTGCTCTAATAGCAGTTTTACCACAACCTGGCTAATGCTGATGGTACTGGTGATGGTGATGATTGGTGGTGTTCACTTTTATCTATTGTTTAATGACTGTTGCAATTTGATTGATTATTGGCTAAAGACTAAGCTTGTTTTCTCAGCATTCACTTAATTTAACCTGTGATCGTTTCCCATTGCTTTGTAAATTGTAGTCCAGGGAAGAGGAGTTAGATTCAGGAAGATTGTATAAATGTGTGTTTATGTTACTTTCGTTTTGGTTTTGGCAGACTATAAAGTGAGGCCTATTTGTCCCTATTTTAAGCTTGCTTTGCTACTTGTGGATATAAGGTCCAGAAAGGCTGTTTTAAAGAGCTCAAATATTCATGTGTATTATTGAAATATGATTAATATGGCTGATAAATGAACTTTTAAAGTTTTATTTAATTTTTTAAAATTTGGATTTAGATTGCCATATATAAGTAATGACTACTAGCTAAAGAATAGCACAATTCTAGGAGTTAGTACATTTGTCTATTTTTTTTTTAGCTCCATGGTGTTCAATAGGTCTGACCAAGTAGTATGTAGTAAACTATTTAAGTATGTTATTGTTGGTAACAATAAATTAATAGTTAAATACTAATGTGTATAGGTACATTCTAGCACCATATATTACATATTGAAAATAGTATTAGGAAACCATACAATAACAATAAGATTGGTTAAAAATACTATGAAAGACAAGTGCGATGTAATAAAAGTAGTGAGAACCAGAGCAGGAGTCGAAGAAATATATGGGTAAGCCTAAATGAGATAGTTTGATCTACTGAAAAAAAATTCTTTGTATAATAAAAATAAATGTAACCATTTTGTCCAGAGAACTTTCTCAAAAATGAAATGGAAGAATTTATTCATTTTTAAAGGGATATTGAAACACATAACGAATGTGACATTATTTCATAGCAGATTTGTAGAGGATGAAGACATTTGTATTTTATGTTTACATCAAACTATGGTACAGATTTGTGAAAATCTCAAGTCAGCAGCAACATGTGAGTTAATTTGGAAGCAGGTCTTTAGTGCTGAAATGACCACAGCCCCGCTGACAGTTTGACCTACAATTTCTTAAGAAAACTTGAACTAGAGGCACTCAATGAAGTCACTTTTAGATTTTTTTCTAATTTATATAAAATCTTTACTTAAGCACCACGATTACAAGCATGATTGTAGTTGATTTTTAGTCATAAACAGAATATCCCTGTTCACCAGTGCAACATTCCCACCAGTTTTAGATTGCTAACCTAAATTGCAGTTTTAGATTGCTAACCTAGATTGTGTAAGATAAAAAAATATTTGTTTTAAGCTGTTTATTTTTGTAGTGATATGTTTCCATAGAGGGCAATGGCTAATACATGTCTGTATATTCTGTATGTTTTATGTTTTTATTATATATTTTAATCTGGTGTTATGGTATAAATATTGGAGTATTTTAAATCCATAACAATTTATTTATGGGTGGCCAGATTGTTAATATAGTGGATAGGGCATTTGCTTGCAGGTGGCTGATCCGAGTTCGAACCCTAGTATCCCATATGGTATCCTGAGCCTGCCAGGAGTCATTTCTGAGTGTAGAGCCAGAAGTAACTCCTGAGTGCCACCAGGTGTGGTCTAAAAAATACTTTTTATAAAAGTATACCTACTGCTTTATATTGTTAATGTGCAAATATAATCAGAAAAGGGGTTTAAATATGTTATTTTCACTAGCAAAATCAAATAGCACCACGGTCATTTGAATGAAAGAAAAATAGTTGTTAATAATAGCTAGCTAATATGTGTTGAGTTCTTTGTGTATGTCAGAAATTGCTATTTATATTGTGTACATTGTCTCACTTATTCCTCTTGCTATCTTATGAGGTGTGCTTTTTAGGCTTTTTAAGAGGTTAATTAATTTTCCTAAATCACATATTTTCTTTTTGGCCTACCGCTATTGACTTTGACCTTTATTTTAAAATTTATTTGTGCTTATAATATTACATTAGCAGTTTTACTAAAGTTACAAGGCTTATCATTCCATTGTGCAAGAGAGCTATAGCAAGTTTATACTTCTTAAATGTACTCTATTGGATTCATGACATTCCATTTTGACATTGATAAAGAGCATGACCATAGCAATCATTGAAAAGGAATGCAAGTACTGTTTGTTCTGCAAAGTTTCATTCATTTATCTAACCTATCAATATGCTTACTATGGAGATTATAGTTTGACTATGTTTTGTAAGATAGTTATTAGCAATGTGCTTAAATGGCAAAAAAAGAGTTCTGGAATTTTTGCTTTGGAGTTGCTTTAAAATCAGATTTTTTCAAAGTATGGGTCTAAAAAAGTTGTTCATTGCAGGTGATTGGCTAAATTGCTGTGGTCTGTAAAAGTTTGAAAGTTTTTTTTCTTATATTAAAAATCTAAAGTGTATTTATTTATTTATTTATTTATTTATTTATTTGCTTTTGGGACACACAACCTGTGATGCTCCTGCCTCTGAGCTCAGGGATCACTCAAGGCAAAATTGGGAGGATCATATGGTATGCAGGAATTAAACCCAGGTCAAGCCGCATGCAAGGCAAATGCCCTACCTGTTTTACAGAGTCATTACTCTGGTCCCTGCCTAAGATGTTTTAAGCATCTTTCTGCTGTCATAAAAGCCATTAACACTTAAGACTTAATGAAAACGTTTTTTGCTGTTACAATTTTAAGAAATGTTAGAGTTTAGATTAGTCAGTATTTTCAATGACAAAATAATTACTACCAGAGGCAATGAGGAGGAGCTGAAGTGGTCAGTGAATAAGTAAAGGAAATAACAGTTTTTGGATCAGCTTTATACTCTTGATAACTCAGAGATAGTGGCTTTTACTTTCACTCTTTATTTCTCACAGAAGTACTGCAAAGTATGTATGAATCATTTCTCATTTACAGAAGAGGAAACTGATCTAGCAAAATTTATCACGATCACATCACAAAGATAGAACAGAAATAACAGAGCAATTCTAATCTTAATTCTTGTTTCATGGAATTGTTCTTGGATCTTGAAGTTAGAAAATTATCCTGTGTCTTGACTGGTGAGATTCTGCAGGGATTAAAGCACTTGTTTTGTATACCACTGACCTCAGTTCTAAACCCTGGTATGTAAAAGAAATTAAAATCAGGGGATAGAGAGATTTAGTACAGTGGTTAAGGTGCTTGATTTGCATATGGTCACTCCAAATTCGATCACCAGCACTACATGTAAGGTACCTTGAGCATCAGTTGGAATGATCTCTGAGCGAAGAGCCGGAAATTAGACCTGAATTAAGTGTGGCCCCAAAATTAAAAAACAAAAAGCCACCAAAAATAGAGTTCTCAAAAGTACATGTTCACTGATGTTTTTCCAGAGCTTAGAGCTCAGACAGCTTTGATAGTTGAACTTGAGACCCTGTTTACATTCATATTTACTTTTCGCTGGTTCTTTTACTTCCTGTCGAAACTCTTGAGAACTTTTTTTATGGTCTCATATAGTTTTAAATAAGGGTAAGATTTGAACTTTCTGGGAGCTATTTTCCTGTCATTTATCTTAAATACCAGCAGTAAATGCATTACTGAATGAAGTGGATAAGTAAGGAAACATCTCAATCCTTTGACTGATCAAGCCTTTTACTGATTAGATTGGTTTAGGAATTTCACACAAAATAGAAATGTACTAATCTGGTCTTTCAAATTTATTTGAAGGTACTGATTTGTATATTTATACCTTTTTCAATTTTTATAACATATAAAGATCATATTGTGCTAATTTTCTTAATGAACTCTGACCAAAAGCAATCGTTTGTCTCAGGTGGAATTTAGTTATAATTTCTTAAATTTCTAAGATGGGATTTTTGCTTTAGTGAAAGCAAGTCACATTTTTATTATACGTGTGTTTATTTCTGTTTTTACCTAATTGTGGTGGCAGAAATTAGCGATTGTGTTATACTAAGATTTAAAAATTTTTTACATTTTAACTTTGGTTTGTTTATTTGGAGGTCCACAATGCCGGGAGTAATCCTTAAGCATAAATAAATCCTGATGTGGCTTAAAAATTAAAAGCAACAAACAAACCCAGATTGCAAAAATAATGAAACTTCTTATGGACGGGCCTCATGTTTTCGAGGGGTATGCACTGAGCTAAGAAGCACCAGATACAAAGAGATAAAAATGCAGGTCTGCAATACCAAGACCATGAGCTGTTTGTAGCCTTGAATACCACCTTTGTCTCCACTGTTGGCTGTTATTGCTGCAGAGGTGTGATGACTATCAATTTCATATTCTCTCCACCTAGTGTGTTCTCTGAGATTCCTCTCATTTTCCCCATTTAATAATTCTGGATGGGTATTTCTGAGCAGTTAATTTAAGGTCATATGCTAATACTGTAACTGAAAGAGTGATTGGGATGTATGAAATGAGGTCTGTAAACCATCATCAGTCATCAGCTCAGAAATTTTCACCTTAGGAGAAATATTCAGATGTTAGGTGACCCAAAATGAGCACTTATCTACTATAATTATTTTTGTGATTTCATCCAATTTTTCCTTCTCCCTTTCAACACTATGACTGCATAAGAAAAAAAAACATCATACACGAGTAAAATTTTAAATATGGGATTTCGTTGCATGACTGTAGATTAGAGATTCCCAAACTTAATTGGTCCTTTAACCCCGTTTTAATGGGGGAATATCATTTGTACTATCCCCACTTCCCTGCTGAAAATCTACCTTTTGGAAAGGCACACTCTTGGCAGAGCTTAGAGAATCATATGGGGTGCCAGGCATCAAGCTCAGGCCAGCCAAATATAATGCAAGATAACCCCTGTTACTCTCTATGCCCACTGGAAAATATATTTATTTAAGCAAACAAACAGAAAGCCCTTCAGCCCACTCCCTCAGTCCTTCAAGCACCCCTGGGAAGCAGGCTCTTTCACATTGGGAAACATCAGCTTCAGTGAAAATGTTTTCACTAAATATTTCATTTAGATATTTTTTGATGATGATTTCAGTCTTATTGTTATTATTTTAGCTTATTAGGTTAAATTTAATTCCAATAGATTAACTTCCCTCATCCGGCTTAATATACTAGTAGAAATTAGAAAAAATAGTGCTCTGTTGGGGAAAAAAGGGAGAGAGAGAAGAAAAATGTCTGCCATAGATGCAGGCTGAGGTTTGGATACCAAGTGAAACTGGGGGCATTGGTGGTCAGAAGTGTACACTGGTGAAGGGATGGCTGTTGTAATTTTGTAGGACTGAAACTCAACCATAAGCGTCTTTGTAACTGCATATCTTATGGTGATGCAATAATAGTAAAAAAAAAATAATGGTGTTCTACTGAAGAACAAGAACTGGCTATTCAGAAAGATTAAGCAAAGAAAGATAAGGGATCTCTGGGTTTAGGAGAAGGAAGTTGTCTAAAACAGGCTTTTTAAGGGAAGACTTAATGAGGACACTGATGTTTGAGTCTTTTTTTTTAAGACTCAAAAAGGTAGGGAAGGGAGGCCGGCATGGTGGCGCTAGAGGTAAGGTGTCTGCCTTGCCAGCGCTAGCCTAGGACAGACCGCGGTTCGATCCCACCCCACCTCCCCGGCGTCCCATATGGTCCCCCAAGCCAGGAGCGACTTCTGAGCTCATAGCCAGGAGTAACCCTGGAGTGTTAATGAATGTGGCCCCAAAACAAACAAACAAACAAAAAACAACAATAAAACAAAACAAAAAAGATAGGGAAGGAAGGGATGTAGGTAAATTGGAGAACACTGTAGGCAGAGAGAAAAAGGTGCAAAGATTTTAAAATGAGAGTTTATCTTATATATTTAAGATGAAGCAAGAGATTGGAAAGCTTGGAAAGCAGATGAAAAAAGTGAAAGGAGACTAAAAAGGAATAAAAAAGATAACAAACGTTAGTGGGTGTTTCCTTCACCTCATATCTAAATTTCATGTTTTTTGTTTAATTTTTATTTAAACCATTGTGATCTACAAAGTTCTTCACAGTTGGGTTTTAGACATAAAGTTTTTCAGTCATAGAATGTATACCACCCTTCACCAGTGCAACTTTCCCACTACAAGTGTCCCCCATTTCCCTCTGAACCCCACTAGGGCAGGCATTTTGCTTTTCTCTTTCTCTCTTTTCTCTCTCTCTCTCTCCCTCTCTCTCTCTCTCACTAACTCTCTCATGCACACACACACACACACACACTCTCTCTCTGTCTCTCTTTCTCTCTGTCTCTCTCTCACTGTGGTTTGCACTATTGTTAAAGAGGGAATGCCATATATGTCACATTATCTTGTTTTACCACCAGTTCTTGTCCAGAGTGATAAGTTCTATCATTGTCATAGTAGACCCTTTACTGTAAACACTCACAACTCTTTGTGGCAAGCTTCTTACCATGGACTGGTTCTCCTAACCCTTATCTCTATTTTCTCTGGATATTATTACCATACTATCTTTTATTTTACTTATATCCCTCAGATGACTGAGATTCTATGTCTTTTCCTTGATTTTTTTTCTATTTCACACTCAATCTCTCCTGTTATTCTCTTATTCTGCCAAAATTAGAAATAATATTTCTGGTTTATTAAGATTTATGAATTTTGAAGTCTTTATGCCTTCTCAAATTTACAATGGAAACTATAGAAATTTTGTTAAGTCATAACTTTGAACTTTATCTTCAAATTAGCATGTTTGTGAGCTTATCTGGTTGTCCTATTTTATAATTTATTGCTGTTATTTCTCTTTATAATAACTTTTCTGAGCTAATAAACATTTTTGTATGGGGTAGTTATATTAGAAATGTTCTTAAAAATAAGCCATTGAGGGCCAGAGAGATAGTATGGAGGTAAAGCATTTGCCTTTCATGCAGAAGTTCGGTGGTTCGAATTCCAGCATCCAATATGGTCCCCTGAGCCTGCCAGGAGCGATTTCTGAGCATAGAGCCAGGAATAACCACTGAGCGCTGCCAGGTGTGAACCAAACACCAAAAAAAGAAAAAAAAAAAAAAGAAGCCATTGATGGTGATAAAAGTAGAAAATTAAGAAAAAAAAGTCAGAGAGATCTGATTTTTAAATATGGGTTAAAGAGACATTAAAAATAGAATGTCATTTATTTCAGGAGCTTGGATCTGACTTTTATTGGTGATTAAACATCATTTCTTTACAGGAGAAAAAGGTAAAAGGATTCTGTATATTTCCAAAGTATATTTGATGATTAAAAACGAAGAGAAAAAGAACATTTTCCAAAAATTATATTAGCTAACATTAAATGTGAGCATACACATTAGGATCATCTTTTTGATATTTTTTAAGATGACTTTGACTTAAACATATAATTTCTTCTTATCTAAATGATGCAGTGAATTTTGTATTGATTAAAATCTTGGTGAACTTTCTATTTCTTATAATTTTTTGGCTGTTTCCTTGGAGTTTTGGGTGAACATTTAAATCATCTATAACTGAAACAGTTCTTTCTATTCTCAGATGAAAATGTTTCTCTAATTGCACAGTAATCAGTTCACAAGCTTTTTTCAGCTCTATTGACCAATTACATGCTTTTCCTTCATTTACTTTTTATTATTAAAATGGCATAATAAAATGTTTTCCAATATCAGTTATTACATTTCTAGAAAATACAATGCTATTTTTTATAGTAGATTCTTACTATCAAAAAATTCAACTCTAAGTTTATTTCGACAAAAACTAAAATAATAGACCAGAGAGAGTTCAGAAGGTAAGGCCCTTGCCTTGCATGCAGCTGACCAGGTTCAAATTCTCAACACTGCATATGGTCATCAAAGTACTGTCATCAAAGAATGATCTATGAGCACAGAGCCCAGAAGTAAGCATGAGCACTGCCAAGTATGACCCTAGACCAACAACAACAAAAATTAAATTAAAATGTTGGAATAGTTTTATGAAAATCTGGCCTATTTGAATTTAGTATTTTATTGTTTTATTTGCTCATTTTCCCCCCAAAACTGTTGGAGAGCATTACAATCTTAATAGTATACCTTATATATGCCAGTAGGAATTTCAATGAAAAGGGTTTCCCCTTCTTTTTTTCTTTCCTTCAAACAACCACATAACTTGAACCATCTTGTTCTGCCTCACAAATTGAGGAGAAAATAATGGAGGGTACCAAGACCAAACAGTCTATGAACATTGAGTAGAAAAAAAATGATCAGACTTAGAAACCAAATCCAAAGCCAACAACAGCAAAATTGATATCCAATCTACAACAAGCTAGACACAGAGAGGACCACTTATGCTAGCAGCCTGGGGGGCAAAGGAGGGGGATATGGGATGCATGCTAGGAACTGGGGTGGAGGGAAGACAACATTGGTGTTGAGAATGCCACTGATTCAATGTCACTATATACCTAAAATATTACTGTGAATGCTTTGTAATTCACTTTGGTCAAAATAAAAATTATTTTAAAAAAGTGGGGCTTCATTAAAACTATAAAACCCTTATTACATTTCAGGATAATACTACAACATTGGCAGATATTCATTCTTTGTTTTTATTTTATATATAAAATATTTATTGTGGCTTTCATTTTATTTCAAGTGATGCAACATTTATATGTTGCACATGATTATGTCTCTTTCATTTATTGAGAATTATGTCCTCACCTTGTTTCTGCCCCCCCTAATTAAAGTGATTTTTTTTTTAAAGAATCCTAGACTTTGGCATCTGGGTAATCTTCTAAAGGCCATTCCTGGTGATACTGACCTGACTCTGTGTGTCTTGATTTGAAGACATAGTACTTAATGCACAGCAGGCCACTGGTCTACACATGGTGGTGCCAGGGATTAAATGTGGGGCTTGACACATGTGACTCATATACTCCATATTCCTTTTTGCTTCTTTTTTCCCTTTATTTCAAAAGATCAGTTGTCTTAGTATACAGTACCCCTGTTCTCAAATTTCAAAGTTTTCAAAGACAAGAAACAAACATTAAACATATGTTAATAATAAATATTAGAATTATATAGATTAGATGTGGGGAAATTAAGTTGACTTTTAGTTTTTGTTTGGGTTTTGGGCCATATTCAGTAGTGGTCAAGGGTTTCTCCTGGCTTTGTGCTCAGAAATTACTCCTGGCAGGTGTGGGATACCATATGGTATGTTGAGGATTTAGCCCAATTTAGCAGCGAGTAAGAAAAATGCCCTACCCACTGTATTATTGGTTCAACCCTGTCTTTAAGATGTTTTAATTTTAAAATATTAAAGGAACTTTCAAGCATATTCAAATGAAAATTTTATCTTGTACTAAATATATATTATTGTTATTGCAAATAATTAAAGGACCCTGACAAACAATATTAAAATATTTCCTTAAAACTATTAACATAAGTGCTCGCTTCGGCAGCACATATACTAAAATTGGAACGATACAGAGAAGATTAGCATGACCCCTGCGCAAGGATGACACACAAATTCGTGAAGCGTTCCATATTTAAAAAAAAAAACTATTAACGTAAGGTTTTAAATAACATATGGATCCCTTACAGACCTCCATTGATAGTCTGTTTTTGTGATGTACTTTACTTTGCAATGAAACAGACTTCATTGGAACTTGTATATATCATCTCCTTTGGTATACAGAACTTAAAATATTTTTATTACTTTATTTAAATACTGTGGTTTACAAAGTTGCTCATAAGATTGACTGTTCTAGCATTTCATGTTCCAAACCAATCCCATCACAATGGTCCTTTGAAGCAAGTATCATTATTTGTTATATATTTGGCAGATACTGGACAAGGCTAAAATTATGTGATAGTATTAGTTGTTAAGCAGTAGTGCTTAGATTTGAACTCAGCTCTTGGGAAGCTTAAATCCTGACTACATTACCACTTCAAATCTTGCCTTTCAACTCTGTTATATAGGCAAGGTAACAAAGTTACGCAAAGCAACTTTCCTTCAAAAGACTTCATGGACTTCTTATCCTATTTGGCAGTTATTTGGCATAAGGTCTTTCCAGAATAAATTCAAATAAAATGCTACCCTTTGTAATTCTTCTAAAGTGACAACTATGAACAAAACTGGACTTGTTTGGTATATTTCACATACAAAATTAATGTTAACATGCATGATAATTAAAAAAAATCACTTAAAAACACAATTGATCAGGTACATTTTAACCAAAGAGCAACACCCAGAAAGCTGTAATTTCTAAGTTGTTTAACATTTTTCTTCAGAAGTATGAAAGTTATGCTGTCTTTTCTCATTCAGTGGAAGTTAAATGCCTTTATTTATTTATTTATTTATTTATTTATTTATTTATTTATTTATTTGTCACACCTGTTGGTACTCAAGGATTACTACTGGCTCTGTTCTCAGGAATCACTCCTGGAGGGCACAGGAGACCATTTGGTATGCCAGCAATCAAACTTGGGTCAGCAACATGCAAGACAAATACTCTACCCACTGGGCTATCATTCATATGGCTATCACTCATATATGCCTTTTTAATTTTGGTAGCTGACACGTTTTTGCCCTCTAAAAGTATAAAGGAGCTGCCAACACACAATTCCCGTCATTGTTGGCACAGAGGTTTTTGAATTGGCACCAGTTTTTTTTTTTTTACATTTGATATACTAAGTATTTGACAATATAAAGGTAGCCTAGAATAATGATTAAAAACATTGATTCTGGGGTCAGACTGCCAATGTTTGAATCAGCGTTTCTATATATTTACCTTTAAAGTTTTTCATTTAGCCATCATAAATTACAGTTATTCACAATTGTGTTTCAGCTCTATAGATTTCAACAAAATTCTTTCACCAGAGTCTTCTGCTCCATCGATCCCCACCTCCCAACCTTAATTCAGATTTTTTTTTTCATTCTGTGATTTTGGATATATGTAATCTTAAATTTTACAGTCTTAAACTGAAGATGGTGATAGTAATACTTTCTACCTTATAAGATTGTTGGAGTGTTTTCATATTTATAGATCCTTGTAACAAAGGACTTAGTAAACTGCAATTCATGGGTCTATATCTGGCATTGGCTTTGTTGTTGTTGTTGTTTGTATTATTATGAATTGTTCTTCTGTGGTAAATATAAACAATGGAATGAATAATACGCCTCCAAAAGAAAAGAGGAAATCATGCAATTCACTGGTGTATGGGTAGAACTTGAGTCTATGCCATGTGAAGTCAGTTAGTCAGAGAAAGAGATAGATATAGAACGACCTCTTTCAAATGTGGAAGATAAAGTAATAGAATAAAGAAATAACAAATGACCAATGGTAACAGAACCTGAGAGTTGGCCTATAGAGTTGAGTCTGCCAAGGATAGGGATTGGGACAAAAGTGGGAACCTTGAGGCAATGGTGGAGGAATGGTGACACTGGTGGTTGTTAGGGTGTTAGGACACTGTATGCCTGAAACTCTATTATTAATAGCATTATAAATCACGGTGCCTAACTAGAAATAAAAATAAATAGAATTAAAAAAGAAATAAGTTTTACTACTTCCAATGGGTTTTGACTAAAATATATGAGATAAAGATCAGCATTACTATTACTTTTCACAGAAAAAGTTTACCTACACTTAGTATGCTATATGTGTTTGTTTAAAATTTTTTTGGTAATAATATAATTTCAGGAGAATGGAGAAAGATAGAAAAAGATATAAAATAATTTCAGAGAATATTTTGGGGCTGGAGTGATAGCACAGCAGTAGGGCATTTGCCTTGCACGCAGCCAACCAAGACCCAGGTTTGATCTCCGGCATCCAATATAATCCCCCGAGCCTGCCTGGAGCAATTTCTGAGCACAGATCCAGGACAGATCCCTGAACACTGCTGGATGTGGCCCCCAAGCCACCACTCCCTTAAAAGTGTTCTGGTTGTATCCAAGGGTGTCTTTGGGTATAGAGTAGGCTGTAGTGCTGCAAACTAAGGGAACATAATAAAAAAAAGTTAAGAAGCACAGAGAGGATAAAACGAGTCTAACAATATTTTTACAAAGGTAGTTGCATCATCAATAAATTAACTCTAGTGGTTTGGGTTATTTTCTTGACTTAAAGTTGTTAAGAGATGGAGAGACCAAATAAAATTTTGCTCTAGCCTCCTTTGAAAAACTGGGTGACAAATATGCCTCAAATCTTTTGTTTTCTGAAATATGGTGTTCATGCTTGAAATGTGCCCTTGTGGAATAAAGTTCATTTTTGACGTAATATAGCTGACCTTCCTCAGCATGTGGCATTTCTGTTTTCTTGAAACACGTGTTTGTCATTACTTTGTCTTTTAGAAAGTCTGTAGGCATTCATCCAGGAAAGAAAACTAACTGTAACCAAATGAATTTATATTATTGCCTAAGATACAAATATATTGACATTTGTTACTAAACCCTAGATTATCTTTTTCTTTCTCTTATTCATAGTTGCACCAGAAAATTTTGTAGTAGACCGTATTTCAAAATTTTTTTTTTTTTTTTTTGGTTTTTGGGCCACACCCGGTGATGCTCAGGGGTTACTTTCGGCTATGCGCTCAGAAATCGCCCCTAGCTTGGGGGACCATATGGGACACCAGGGGATCAAACCCAGGTCCTCGAAGGCAAGCAGATGCCTTACTGCTCCATGCCACCACTCCGACCCCTATCCAAGACTTTTATCACTGTAAGACCCTTGCTAGTTTTTCAAATTACATTTTTATTCAATTGTTGGAAGCCTAGATATTACTATTTTTTCTTCAGACACTCAGAATCAATTTTAAACACAATAGTATTCCTAGTGTTACATACTGGAATCAGAATTTTTTTTTTTGTTTTTTTTGGGGGGGCACACCCAGTGATGCTCAGGGGTTACTCCTGGCTATGCACTCAGAAATCGCTCCTGGCTTGGGGGACCATCTGGGACACTAGGGTATTGAACTGTGGTCCATCTTAGGCTAGAGTGGGCAAGGCAGATGCCTTACCACTTGTGCCACAGCTCCGACCCCTGGGATCAGAATTTTTATTGTTCATTTGTTAAAATGTAGTTTTCTTTTAATTGGGTTACTATAAAAGGTACTATACTTTCCACTTAACAGTATTTTAATGTTTTTTTAGACCTTAAATTCATAGCAGTAAACTGATTTTAATATTAAAATTAACTACTTCAGTTTGTGTTAAGTGGCTCATAGGTTGTAGCTTGTTAAATTTTAGAGACAGAATAATTAAACACTACACATACGCTTTAATACTTATTTAAAAATCTTTAGTACTTTTTCATAATATTAGTATGTAAATATTCATAATATGTATAAAAGGTCTCCTAGTATAATCCCATTTTACCCATAAATCAACATATAGTTGAGGAAGATAATGAAGATAATGTATACAGAAGTCACATGACTTGTTCAAGGTTTCCTGGCAAGTAATTAGCAGAGCCACAGCCTTTGGATTTCTCTTATGTGTGTGCCTTAATTTTACTGATTCCTTTATATACAATAGGCTTTTTAAGAGCCAATAAATCCCTTCTAACACTAATACTGCTGCTCTAGATTTTTGTTCTTGGGCCATACCTGGTGGTGCTCAAGGGTTATTCCTGGCTATATGCTCAGAAATATGGTGGGGGACCATATGGGACCCCGGGGGATTGAACCTTGGTCTTTCCTGGGTCAGCCGCATGCACCGCCCTGCCTAGACATTTTAAGTAAATTACTAATACTTTCTTGTAGTTGGTCTCATAACAAGGGCACGTTGATATGACCTTCTAATTTCTAACTTTTCACTTAATCTCTTCTTAAAAGCTCACTCCTTAAACCTGTGTATGAAACACTGATTGCCAGCCTTTTTATTTAGTTTGGGTTCCTTTTTTAGTCAAGCCTTAAAAAGAATATGACATAGGTAATATATTTGAGGGTGATGCCAGCAAGTAGGAGTAATGAGAGTGAGAATAATGAATGAGGAAAAGTAAGACGGAATGAGGAAAAGTCAATGCTGGGTGTGTGTTATTGATGTTCCTAAAAGCAGCAGAGGCTAGATTCTGTAGCTACGCCAAAAAGTGGTTAGATGTCACTTAAAATTTCTACCTGAAGAATGAGAAAATGAAATATTTATCTTTTAGTCTTATCTTCCATTGATGGAGGGTTGTTTCACTCTTCAGCCAGGGGAAGTTAACTTATTTGTATTTGCACTTTGTACTCAGTGAGCCATTGTAATGTCATTAAAGTACTGAGATGGAAAAAGGGGAATATGCATGTTTGAAATAGCAGAGTAACCATGAGGTATATCTTCTTTGGATAGTCTCCAAAGCCTATCTGTGAACTGAACTCTCTCTCAGAAGCCCATAGTCACATTCTGTGCTCTCCTTTTTGTTCTCTTATATTTGTTAATTTGGAATTTTTAGCAGTAATTTTAGCTAATTTGACTAGCTTTTGACTAGATTTTAGATATTAAGAATGATAAAGTTTGAGGATTTGTTTTGTCACAAGCCTAATATCTCCATTTTCTCTTACCCATGAACTATTGGATTGCAGGGAAAAATTTGGGGATGGTGCATAAACATTTGGTGGCAGTTAGTATTCAGCAACCATGCACTCAGTGCTAGGGATCAAACCTGGGGTTCCATTGTGTGAAACCTCTGTCAGTTGTTGATCTGTC
This sequence comes from Crocidura indochinensis, assembly GCA_004027635.1. Taxonomy (NCBI): domain Eukaryota; kingdom Metazoa; phylum Chordata; class Mammalia; order Eulipotyphla; family Soricidae; genus Crocidura; species Crocidura indochinensis. The sequence continues at coordinate 8,427 of PVKC010006199.1, read as the reverse complement.
TTTCTGGTCCTGAAAAATTAAATAGCAAAGTGACAGTTGGAGGGAAAAAGAAAGTTTCTACTGACATGATTTTATTGTATTATTTCCAACTGGGTCTGTAATGTGGCACTGCTCAGACCCAAGGGTATTGAGGACCACCAGGGTTCCACTTGGTGGTGTTTGAAGAGCCATGTGGTGCTAGGGATTAAACTTGGGGTTGGCAAATGCGTCAAGGCATGCGTCTTGAACCATCTTCCCAGACCTCATCTAATGTGATTTTAAATTAAAGGACACGTCTACCATACATTCTTAACTAACTTTTAAAGGCATGAGTATTTAAAGGAAAAGTTTGAAATTTCAAAAGTAAAGAAAACATTGATGGTTACAGAGGAAAACTTTTAAGAGTAGATCAGACAAAACCAGAAAATGTTATTGTGGGATCATAGTAAGTATGATAAAGTGAGTTCTCCATTTTAGATAAACTAAAAAAATAGTGCAGGAAAGAGGACTGCCTGCATAACAGCTCAGAACACTAAACAGTGATCAGAACAGTGTTTATATCACAGACGTGATTAATTTGGGAATTTCAGACAAGCCACTGTGAAAGTGTATGTGTGTGTGTGTGTGTGTGTGTGTGTGTGTGTGTGTATTCCTTCCTGCAAAAGGAGACCTTATGAGTTTTCAATAAATGTTCACTAAATTAAATATTAGGTAAGGTAGCATAGATTTAGTAATCTTGGTATATATCCCAAATCCAAATACATATGGTCACTAACATTAGTATTAGAAGCAACGTTTGTTTTCTTGGAAAAAAATGTTCACTTATTTCTCCCTCACGTATGTGAAATAACTGTACTATATGCTCTTTGGGATATATACCTAGATTACTAAATCTATACCACCTTACTATATTTAATTTAGCAAGCACTTATTGGAAACTCTTATGTAAGACTTAACCTTTTCAGGAAGGCACACACAAATACACACGTTAAAAAAGTAATAAAATAGATGCCAAAGTTGCCCATTCTCTGTAATATTTGTGACTTTTATAACTCTGCAAAAATTTTACCTCAAGTCATCATGGGTTTTTATTGTTTGTTTGCTTTCTCTTTGGTTTTTGGACTGCACCTGGCAGTACTTAGGACTGACTTCTGGCTCTGCACTCAGTAGATCTCAAGGAACCTTTGGAATGCCAGAGATAAAACCTAGGTCATCTGTATGTAAGGCAAATACCCTTCCTACTGTATTATTGCCTTGGACCCAATAAGTAATAATTTCGTAGGTTCACCACTTATAGCTATTTTTTTATTTTCTCAATGATTTTTTCAGAATAAATTTATCTGAGAGCCTTCCATTAACCAACCAAGAACTGTGTTAGATACTGGGGATGAATAGGCAGTAATCTTGTCAGTCTAGAGAAAATAAATTAAATAGTTAAATTTTAATGCCAAAATAAAATTGAGTGCTATCAAGGATATCTATATTTTATTTTATTATTAGTTACATAGTTTACAATAGTGTATGATTTGTGGTTTAGGTGTGCAGTGTCACTGCACCCACCACCAAGGGGGCAAGATTTTCCTACGAATGTCCTAGGTTCTTTTTCATCTACCCTTCTCTCTCTCTCTCTCTCTCTCTCTCTCTCTCTCTCTCCCCCCTCTCTCTCTCTCAGTCCTATTAATAGAATTTAAAAATGGTTTGTTTTCACTGGTTGCTATTTCTTCCCTTATTTTATTTATTTATATATGACATATGAATAAGATCATGTATTATTTATCTTTCTCTTTCTGACTAATTTAAAAAAATAACACTTTAATTTTATCCATGTTATAATAAAATGAAAGATTTCATTGGGTGTATAAAGTTCACATCTTATTCTCAAATTCTAAGTCTAATATTCTTAGACTGAACATCATGTTTATATAAGAATCCAATGGCTTTTACCTTGGAATAAATGTTAATCTTTTACTTAGCTATATTTTATTCATATCTGGTCACTGGATTCAATATTTTATTTATTTATTGGTCATACAAGACCATCCTCATGGGTTACTCCTGGCTCTGCAGTCGAATTACTTCTGGCAGTGCTCAGTGGAATCATATGGAATGCCAGGGACTGAATTGGGTTAGCCATTCCATACCATCATCAACTTTGATTTGTTTATTTCTTATTTCAAAGTAAAATAGAATGATCATGGTAGCTATTTAGGAACTTCCTGTTTAGATGATATTAAATAGCATACACCTTTTTCATTTAATTTAATTGTACTATTGCTCTGCCCCAAGATTCAGCATTCAGGCAAAGGATTTTTTTAATGGCCTTAAGTTTTAAAATTTGAGATAACAAAGTCTTTAAGACTGCATCTATTTTCGGGTACAATTTTATGCTTTTTCAAAATAGTTACCTTACCACAATTACCACTCAATTACCAATATCCTTCTATCTTAGTCCACTGGACCCCTGTTTTCTCCCCTTTTCAGTCTTTTCTCTCTTCCCCTTTTGGTAACCTTGGCTCTGTGGTCTGTTGTCCACAGGTTTGTTTTTACTTAGTTTTGTGTGTTTCCCTGCCTTGCTTCTCTGTATCCCACATGAGTGAGATCATTCAATATTTGTTTTTCTCCCGACTTTTTTCTCTGAACATCCACTTACATCCATGTAATAAAGGATGAGTCATATATTCTGTTTTTCTATTTTTTGTTGTTCTTGTTGTTTTTGGTTTTTGGGCCACAGCACTTGGGTTTACTACTGGCTCTGTCTGGTTAGAGATCACTCTTGGTAGTTCTCAGGGAACCATATAGAAGAATGCAATTAAAACCAGTAGCCATACCTGTTGTGCCTGCTGAGATATCTCCAGCCCTCATGATTCTTTTTTTTTTTTTATTCTTATGGCTGAGTGGTATTTCATTGTGTCATATATACCATATTTTTAAACCACTTATCTGTCACTGGGTTGTTATTGTAAATGACATCGCAATGAGTATAAAGGTTAATATTTTTAATTTGTTTCTGTGTTCTTTAGATAGATACCTCAAAAGGAGACTGAACCTAAATATTTTAAAAATTCTCTGTGTATTTTCCACAGAAGCTTGCTACCTTTCATTCCTACAAAGAGAATTCTTTTCCTATCCTTCTTTCTGCTCCCAGGTTTCCCACACTAGAAGTAAGGAAATTTTAATTAAAAAAAGAGAAAAAATTATATGTAATTTTTTATACAAGGAATTAGAAACTTACCTGACCATAGCTACCATAAAATTTGAACTTTAGGGGCCGGAGAGATAGCACAGTGGTAGCGTGTTTCCCTTGCAAGCACTGACCCAGGACCAATGGTGGTTCAAACCCCGGCATCCCATGTGGTCCCCCGTGCTTGCCAGAAGTGATTTCTGAGCAAAGAACCAGGAGTAACCCCTGAGCGTGCTGGGTGTGGCCCAAAAACCCAGTGCAGCAGTACAAGAGACAGGGCACTTGCCTGTATTGCAGATGCCCCAAATTTAATTCCTGGCATACCATATGGTTCCCTAATCCCAGCAGGACTGATCCTGAATGAAGAGTCAGGAATCAGTCCTGAGCATTGCTGCGTGTGACCTCAAAACAAAACAAAAAATAAGAAGTAGCCCCCCAAAGAAACAAAATTTCCTCATATTCAAGAGTTTGCTTTCCCTAGAAAAAGAAAAAAGCTAACATTATTATAATATTGTTATTCAGCTCTGTCAGTCATCTCCATAAGTCATGCAGCCCTACCAGTATTCAGATATTAAGTAAAGTGTAGCAAATGTGGCTAAAGCAGGAACTGATGATTTCTAAAACTCTTGTGTTAGATAATGAGGTTTGTTTAGATTTTGATTGTGAAAAGAATTAAAAAAATACTAACCATGTAAAAGATAGTTTTAAAATAAACAAATAAACAAATTTAAGATAATACTTTTCAGGGGCCAGAAAGATAGTACAAGGCATAAGTACTATCTTGCCTGGCATGTTGCTAACCCTGCTTTGATCCCTAGCATATAGCCCTTTTAGCCTTCAGCAATGATACTGGAACACAGAGCCAGGAATAGCCCCTAAGCACTTGGTGTGGCCCAAAACTTAAAAGCACTTGGTGTGGCCCAAAACTTAAATTAAATTTAAAACTAAAATAGTTTATTCCATACCATCATCAACTTTGATTTGTTTATTTCTTATTTCAAAGTAAAATAGAATGATCATGGTAACTATTTAGGAACTTCCTGTTTAGATGATATGAAATAATACACAGCTTTTTAATTTAATTTAATTTAATTTTTTTGGTTTTTCGACCACACCCAGTGACACTCCGGGCTAAGTGCTCAGAAATTGCTCCTGGATTGGGGACCATATGGGATGCTGGGGATTGAACCAAGGTCCGTCCTGGGTCAGCCTCCTGCAAGGCAAAAGCCTATCACTGCGCTATCGCTCTGGCCCCAACATACAACTTCTTAATTTTTTATAATGGCTCTTATAAACAAAAGCAAAGTGACTGAAATGGGACTGTAACTGAGTGGCAATAACTCCAAAATTCATTCCATGGCAAACTTTCCGTGAGTTTTTTTTAGTTGCATGAATATTTATGAACTCAATTTAATTTCCCCAATAATTTGATAATTGAATTTTATAGTATATTTACTGGATAGTTTAGCAATTTATTTATTTATATTGGTTTTTGGGTATGCCTGGTGATGCTCAGGGCTTACTCCTGACTTTGTACTCAGGAATCACTCCTGATGGGTCTCAGAGAAACCATATAGATAAGATACCAGGGATTAAACCCCGGTGGACTGAATGTAACCAAGTGCCCTGCCTACTGTATTATGTCTCTGACCTCAACACTTTAATTTGAAAGTTCCAATGATACGATTTTTAAAAGGGTGAGAGAGTTATGGGTAATGTGAGGCTTGAAGAGACAAAGATAGTAGTTGCAGCTTAGGTGAGGGTCACCAACAGGAACTATATATAGTCTTTGGTAAAGGAATTCAGGCAATACCAACCTGTGACCTTTCAGAACATGATTCTCTCTTACCCACGAACCTCATTCTCCTGCCCTCTTACGTTCTTTGGTTCTTCTATTAGTGCACCACCAAAATCCAGATGGCAAATGATCCTTTCATAAATTCCAAAGAAGTCAGCCTCTTTGGGAAAATGGCCAGGTAGAGAATGGAAATGAAGGGGGATGCTGAAAATTAGCACTGGGGGCAAAAATATTTTAGTACCCAACAATATACAGCAACAAATTCAATGTGTAATCAGTCTAGAAAATAGGAAACATATATACATAGTGAGCATTTTTGTACTGCTTTTAAGAAAGTGTTTTTACAAAATCATATTCATAAAATTTTATTTTGTTCATTATCAGTTTAGAACAGTATCTTCTCTTCTACATTGACATCTATAACATAGGAAGTTCAGTCTTAGGTATTATAAATGGGTAGGTCCCCTTTTCCATACAAAAAGTTCTCTATTTTTTAAATACAGACCCCAAAAAGATAACCAATAGACATAAAAAAATACATATTGTCACTCTCGATTAGGTAAATGCAAACCAAAAGAACAATGAAATCTCATATTAGTAAGAATGGCACATATCCAAAAAACTGGAAATAGCCAGTGTTGGAAAAGTTGTGGTTAGAAAGGAATCTTCGATTTAGGACATATCCATGGGACCTGAAGAGGCCTTGTAAGCCTACTAAGCAATTGAAAATAGACATCAGCGAGGTTTGGAGATGCCCCCCAAAGGGAAAAGCTGCTCCAGGAAAGCGGGGAAAGGGGGAGGAGCTTCTGGGAGTGACAATGCTGACAAGAAGGCTCAGGGTCCCAAAGGTGGTGGCCATGCAGTAAAGGTCAGGCACATTCTATGCGAAAAACATGGAAGAATCATGGAAGTCATGGAAAAGTTAAAGTCTGGAATGTGATTCAATGAAGTGGCCACACAGTATAGTGAAGATAAGGCCAGGCAAGGGGGTGACTTGGGTTGGATGACCAGAGGCTCTATGGTAGGACCATTTCAAGAAGCAGCATTTTCCTTGCCTGTGAGTGGTCTAGATAAACCTGTCTTTACAGACCCTCCAGTTAAGACTAAATTTGGTTATCATATATTATGGTAGAAGGGAGAAAATAAAAGTGTATGAAAAGTTGAAAAAAAAAAGAAAGGAATCTTCACTCACTGAATTTCATCAGGTTCTGTCTCTATAGAAAGCAATATAAAAATCTTTCAAAAATAGAAATAGAAGTCTAATACAACCCAGTGAATCTATTTCTTGGCATCTAGCCTCCAAACACAAACATTAACTCAAAAAGCTCACTACACACAAAAATGTATTGGCACACAAAGCCAAGATATGGAAACAACCCAAATGCCCAACTATAGATAACTGGTCAAGAAGTTGTGGTAGGCTTAAAAGTTAGAAAATTTGAAGTCATGAAATTTACTTATTCATGGATAGGCATGAAGATATCATATAGTGAAATAAGTCTGAGGAAGAGGGACAGATATTGAATGATCACACTCATTTGTGGGATATAAGAAAAAACATACTCTGAGAATAATACCAAAAGACAATAAAAATAATGGGTGTGGAGTACAGTTAAAGCAGAGAAGGGATAACTGTGACAGTAATAGTTGGGAATGATCACTTTGGACAAGAAATGGGAAGTGAAAGGAAGTAAAGTGATATACATGATAACCCTGTATTAAAATTATTGCAAATCACATGCCTAAAAAGAAAAAAAAGGAGAGAGAAAAAAGTATCTGTCGGAGAGGCATGTAGAGGAGTGGAAAGATAAGAGGAATCTGGAGGGTAACTGGGAAAATTGGTGGAGAAAGTAAACATTGATAAAGAGATGCATGTTGGAACATTGTATAAATAATATTAAATCATTAAAACCTTTTTTAACTATCTCAGGGTGATTTAGTTTAAAAAAGAGTTGTGTTTTATGTACACAATGAAATACCATGCAGCTCTGATAAAGATCAAAATCATGAAATTCGCAGCAACTTAATGGAACTTGAGGATATGCATGGTGAAATCAGTTAGAAGGAAAGGGACAGAGTGATTTCTCATATGTGGGACTTAAATATACACAGTAAGGTAGCAATAAAGTTCTGAAGACAACATAATGAACTGATTCACACTACTGAGTTGGCAAGGTAAGGGGCTTGAGAGGAAAGGCCATAGGGCCCTTAGAAAAGGGAGGTATACACTAGTGATGAATGTGATAGAATTATGTGCATGAGAAATCATTGATACATTGTAAACCACTGAATCACAATTTAAAAATTAAAAAACAAAAGGGCAGTATTACTTAAATGGTGAAAAATTATGATGAGAGGTCTAATACTATAAAAACCAGTGAGTTGTTCTACTGGGCCAGCTCCACAGACTCTATTCTCAAGAGATATAAACCAAGACATGAAAAGTCACGGACCTACTGACCACACAAGCTGAAAGCTGGCAATCTCATCAGAAGAGGGTTGACCAAACTTCTGCCCTGCTGAAAGCCATGCCTGCTGCATCTGTCATCCATAATCACCACTTGCTTATGGCCCTGCCTCATCGTTCCTGTATTGCTTTCTGCATATATCAATATGACCAAACTCTAGATATAATAGTATTTGGGTGAATATCACCAGGACGTTTTTGGAGTGACTGAGGAAACTCCTCCAGGACCCACAGCTGACATCTCACCTGTCATTTCCATAGAGACATGCCAGTTTAGATGCCAATGTGTAGCTGAAGTCACTTAATGTTCAGAAACAAATGAAGTAACAGAATGCTCAGCTAGCAATAAGAGCTTATTAAACTTTCTGACAATGACTTAGTGACCTCATTGGATATACAATAATTTTCAGAAATTTGCTTGTTGCTGTACTTTATTATTTCTTCATCCCTCCTCTTCTTTTTTATTCTTTGTATTCTTTTTTTTTAAATATTATTTTCTGGGGGGCCGGGCGGTGGCGCTGGAGGTAAGGTGTCTGCCTTGCCTGCGCTAACCTAGGATGGACCGCGGTTCGATCCCCTGGTTCCCCATATGGTCCTCCGTGCCTGCCAGGAGCGACTTCTGAGCGAATAGCCAGGAGGAACCCCTGAGCGTCACCGGGTGTGATCCAAAAACAAAAAACAAAAAAAAAACAAAACAAAACAAAAAAAGAAAATATTATTTTCTCTCACTATCTGGAAAATACATTAGGATCAACTAGGTCCACTATGTGGTACATGCTATTTTAATAAAGTAAATGAAAAAACTAATGAGTTATTTATTATTTGAAATCAATCACTTGGTTTTTGTACACTGATCTCTTCCACGGAATGAAATAGACATGTAGAGATTCTTAGCATAAATATAAATTGAACTTTCAAATACAATGCCATTAAAATTCTAACTTTGCAGATAGAAATGCCAGTTTTAATTCCTTTTTTTTTTTTTTTTTTTTTTTTTTTTTT
>PVKC010006198.1:21642-31807 GCA_004027635.1 Crocidura indochinensis | reverse complement strand
CACACACACACACACACACACAAAAGGAACCCACCCAAAAGCCAAAGGTAAGTAGACAGACAGCATAGGCACTAGGCTCTCTACTACCAGCATAGACTTTCCTTTAAATCCTAATTGATTTAGAGGCAAGGTAAAAACCATCACTTAAATGCTTGTTTGGTGTAGAATCTAATATTAATAATGAATCAAAGATCACACATAACTTTAGGAAACTTTCAGAAATACTTAAATATTGCATTACGTAGTTTCAAAGCACCAGCTTCAATAAACCAACTCATCAGATATTTCTCATGAGATAGAAGCTGCTTCTATCAATATTGCACCAATACATGTCCTCCTAGGTATCTCCACGCCCCTCTTTATTTGTACTTGCACATGGGCTTGCTGGAGATCACACTCTTTAAATGTGACGTTGACACTCATTCTTCCCGCAGTGCTCACCTGGGGTCACATGTCTACTTTGGCGGGGGTGGGGTGGGGGGGAATCTCCCTCCTGACCACAGAGCTTAGCCACCACTTTTAGCTGCAGAGCACTAAGAGTCATGCTTTAGCTGAGATTTTCACACATGCCTGGCCATGGTACAGTCAGAAATTCCTCAGAGCCCAAGAAGAAAATATCGGGGGGTGGCGGGTCACATCTGCCAGGCCTCAACTGCAGAGCCATCAGCACTACACTCTGCACACATAGTAGCACCAGAGACCAAGCTCATAACTTCACAGTGGCAAAGAAGATGCTATGTCATCTTACATCATTACCCCCAACCCCAACTCACAGATCTTTTAAGCCAATTCAATGAATTGCAGGATAATGATTTTGGTCATTATATTCTTAATTGGTTCAACAGATGCACTTATGCAGTGGAGAAACCCTCAAGATTATGGCTTAAGATAGATGGTGAGAAAGGGAAGGTGAAAAGGGCAAGCTGATTACGGGGAATATAAAGAAAAATCACTTAAATATCAGTATCTGTAAATAAATAGGAAGAGAGCCCAAGGTGAAGATGTTTAGTGAAGCACAAGTCTTTTCCTCCATAGAGCTTCTCAATGGGTGCCAGGTTTGGGAGCTGCTATTGACACAGCAGGCAAAGCTAACCACATCAACCCTGGGAAGATGAGAGGTTAGATGTCTTTGCTGCTGTTGCTTCTCCAGATGCTTGATGCTCAGTATGTACTTGCTGAGAGAATGAAAGAAGTTTCTTTTCTTTTTTTAATTTTTATTTTAAAACTTTTTGGGTTTTGAGTCACATCCAGTGATGTTCAGAAGTTACTCTTAGCTCTGCACTCAGAAAGTTCCCCTGGCAGGCTTGGAGGACCATATGGTATGCCAAGGATAGACCCCAGGTTGGTCCCATGCAAGTCAAATGTCCAAACAGCTGTGTTATTGCTCTGGCTCACACACACAAAAAAGCTTCTTTTCTGTCACATCTTGCACCACCAATGAACTTTATTTATCTTCACAATGGCCAAGATGTCTTGGGTTCTTCCTCCTATCTCAATGCATCATTTTAGGTTACTGTTACTCCCCACCCCCAACTTCCTGTTTTGCTCACCTTTAGAGTCAGACCTGCCCACATCTGGGAGGGGTCTTTGGCTTTCTGTTTTGCTCACTAGGAGGATAGAAGGGAGGAGAGGAGTTTCAGGGGAAGGAGACAGAGAATTTAGCAAGAGAGATGGCTGGGAGAGACAACTTTGAATGCAGGCTTAAAAGGTTTAAAAAGCTTAGGAACCACACATGGTGACTAGGGCCTGAATAAAGTTGATGTCTCCTGAAACCGACTGTCTGTGGATCATTTCCTCGCCCTTACCCTGAACCCTGCAGACCCGGCCGGCTGGAGGGGATTGTAGGTGCGTGGTCCGGGCCAGCAGAGAAAGGCTTCACCATCCATCTCACCATCATCCACCACCATCAAGGATTTTATAATTAAAATATAATTCAACAGATTACTTTTAAAATAAGGCATTGAATGGTTAGATCCCATTCGGAGCTACAATAAATCTGATTTGTTCCTGACATTGCCTGATTATTTTGGAAAAATGGAGTAACAGGCTCCCTTCATTCCCTTATTCCCTGATTCTTTTGGGGAAAAGGAAGAAGCAATGTAGACATCATCCTGGGGATGACATTAACCTATTACAAAGCACTCAGACCCTTTCTCCTGTGCTAATATTTTCTTACTGTTTACTCTGTTGTTTATTCATCATTTGAGAGTAGAGAAATTTCTGGTATTGGGCATGTGACTTCTGATCTCCATTCTCTGAAGGATAACTCATTTAATCACAGATTTTCAAAAACTTATATTTTCCATAAAAGTAGTAATTCAGGATTTCTGAGTAGCTACTCACACAACCAGCACTGAATGAGCCCTTGGGCATTAAGATTAAAGCATAAGGGCCCGGGAGATAGCATGGAGGTAAGGCGTTTGCCTTTCATGCAAAAGGTCATCGGTTCGAATCCCGGTGCCCCATATGGTCCCCCGTGCCTGCCAGGAGCAATTTCTGAGCATGGAGCCAGGAGTAACCCCTGAGCACTGCCGGGTGTGACCCAAAAACCAAAAAAAAAAAAAAAAAGATTAAAACATAATCCTGTCCTTGTCCTCAAGGAAAAATTATCTCTAGGAGAAAAGGAGATAACTATAATATTGAGTCCACCTCTACCCAGTAGATATTGGCACTCTGGGATATAATAGGGAAAATTCTAACCCACTTAGCCATAAGCAACAAATCAAAAATCTTCCATAGGTAAAAATATCAAATTTGGAGACGAAGTGATAGCATGCACCCAACCCAGATGGACTTGGGTTTGATTCCTGGCATCCGATATGGTCCCCCAAGTCTGCAAGGAGCGATTTCTGAGCTCAGAGACAGGAGTAACCCCTGAATGGAAAAAGGGAGACACACTATAGACACTCATGCAAAGGCACTGGAGCAAGTAAGAGCTGGGCATTATTCTACTTATAAATAAGTGCTACATATTATTTTATACTTTTGGAACATTCCATAGAGATTGCAGATGAAAAGGGAATAGCTGTGCAAGCTGTTAGGCTAGATACACAAGGTCAAGGAATTTGCTCTTTAGTCTAAAACTAGTTCCACAGACTCTGCTATCCAGCGTTCTAGAGAACAGATTCATTTTGCCAAAGAATGGAACTGTCATTTCGTGAATCACAGCAACAGCACAAACAAATTTAGCTAATTAATCCCTTTTGTTGAGTCAGGTAACAAAACCAGAAGCTAAAAATACTGTTTGGAAAAACTATACTTATACGACAATGACAGCAAAGGTGTCTTTTCAGAAAAAGAACATCCTAGGGAAACAATCACTGACCGATCATAATAGCTAAAGCAAACTGTTTCCAACTAGTCTTTTGAGAAACCGCATGAAAACAGTGAGCAGATAGGCCCAGCTGAGAATCAAACACTGAAAGTTCATGAAGCCTAACTGAACTCTGAGATCCTGAAGAGTAGGACCTCCTCCGGCTGCTTACACCTGGACTCCTACTGCTCAGCATGAGAACAATCACTACAGGTGCTCACTAAGTACTGAGTAAATGAAGGCATACCGGTAGATAAAGGTTGCCACTCATGCACAACACACCCCCTACAGAACAAATGTTCCATTAGACAGGTGTGATGCCAGGGCCAGGGGTGGGGTGGGCAGGAAGGACTAAGGATGGTATTGATAAAAGTCTTAGATGTTCAAAAAAATCAGAATTCCAATATAAAAAAATGCATTTCCACGCTAGCATGGACAAATTATCATAAACATTTGTTTGATGTGACTCATCATCTGGATGAGATGAGCCCAGAAATAATGGACACCAGTGAGAGAGAGGTCACAAAGCAGTTCTGTGAGCAGAGTATGAACTACCCTGGGATGATGTGGTGGACAAGATCCCACAGCAAGAACTAGAACAGGACATAGGGCACTTCAACGCACCTGTCAAATGCCCACAATTGCATTGCCAGGTACTAATCAGATATTCAACCTTGGGAACGGCACATCTGCTTTGCACCGTAGGCTTCCTGGTACATCAAGGAAATGTGAGGGCAGTGAAGGACCTTCCTTAAGGTCTCTTTTGCTAGGAAGGAGACTTTAAGATGTCCCAAGCAAACAGGTGGTCATTGTCTACACATACAACCGTGACTGCACATTCCCATTTTACTCTCATTCTCCAGGATCCTTTAGAGTTTTGAAAGTTTTGAAGGGTCCTGGGAAGGTTTACTTCAACCCCCTCTGGAATGTCTTATATGGGTCAATTTCTCAGATATGACCATCCATCTAGGGGATAGAGAAATAATATAGGAGCCAAGATACCTCTGGTTGACCCTGGTTCAATGCTCAGTCCCACAAAGTCCCTTCAATTTGGCACTGTGGAACCTTAGGGATCCTTGAGCACACCTAGCTTTGAAATGCCTTCCTTCCTGACCCTGGCAATCCTGCCAGGGTAGTCCCCTTAACTACTACCCTAGCACCACAGAGTCTAATTAGCACTATATCCTCAGGCCCTTGAATTGGACAGTAAGCCAATTGGCCAAGAATTACCAGGTTCCTGAGCAATACTTGAAAGACTCTCCCTTAAAGAAAGAAATGAACATTCAGATAGTAAAATTAGATTGCTACTGTAACAATTCACTATTTCAGTGGTTATTAAGGGTGCCCTTGAGATTATCTGACCTAAACTTAGATGTTCCAGATCTAAGTTTGCATCTTACAGGAAGATTAGTGTCCAGTACCAGGCTGAAGTAGACTGGACCAGGGTTCTTTAGATACCCTGGTATGATTGGCTATGGTTTCTAATGACCAACAGACACTCCTTTCCTGGCAATCAAAAAAGGAACCAGTAGAAACCAATAAGAAAATGTAAAGTAAATTTCTGTTGTATTATAATGTCTATATGTTCCATGGGAATAGTTAATGAGGGGCCAGAAAGAGAGTACAGTGGCCAGGGAACTTGCCTTGCATGCATCAAAGATGAGTTTTCTCCCTGGCACCATATGGTCCCATGAGCCCTCCTTGGAATGAACCCTAAGGACAGAGTAGAAAGGAATAAATCTTGAGCACAGCCAGCAAGAACTCCCTCTTTACTCCTCCAAAGCAAAAACTTTGCAGTTGTTTTAAAAGAGCCAAAAGGTCACAGAGCAGATACCTGGTTAAAGGTTAACAATTTCTATTAAAGAAGTAAAGTCCACAAATTTTGTTAGCAATTTTTTATTAAAATTTTTATTAATATTTCTTAGCTCTTCTTACTTCTGGACTCAGTAATCTGACTAGAGAATTAATTAAAAGATAGAGCAGAAACTGAGAACTTGTCTTTGAAAGGAAGCTTGCCAAGGGAGCAGGGGACGTTGAGGGTTCCTGGGACAACAGGAGGATGGAGGGAAGTGAATACCTGGGTGGAGGGAAGCAGATATGGTGATAGAATAGTTCAAGTTGGAAACCTTACTAATAACAGTTTGTAGACCACAGTGACTCCCCATGTAATAAGACTTAAAAAGAGATTAATTTTTCAAAAAAGATAGGGAAGAAACTTCCCTTTCATCTGTTTTTCTGAAGGCTTATAATATGATCTGGGTCACCTCTGGAAACTCTTCCATTTCCTTCTCCCACCCAAGAACTATAACTTGCAACATAAACATTTATGACAGTCTGGCTACATTATTATGATACTGGAGACATGATTTTTCCCCTATGATACTGATCTAGTCACTACTTCCTAAATAATTTTAGTAGAGGAACAAAGCTATAGTATTCAATACCGATTATGAAGCATTTCTCCTATTTTATACAACTAACGGAGTTGCCAATAGAATAGCACATTCCTTTCAAAGTAGATCACCCTCGCTGAGGTGTTGGAAATGGTTTTGAATATCTGCTAAAAAACAATTCTCCCTTTATGCAGCTTTATGTGGGAGTTGTACATTACTTTTCCCCCACTGTAAAAAAGGCTCATGAAGAGATGCTTGAAGGAATATATTGACTTTACCATATTGGGGAAAAGAGCGTAAAAACTCAGTCAAGATCCTTAATGATATAGTTCATTCCATTCCAAAAGGCCTTATTCACATAACAAAATTAATTTACTTTGTATCACTCATAATGCATAACATAGAGACCTTTTAGATAGTAAACATGGCCAAGATTTGAGGGCAGTCCAACCTAGATAAAACTAGAATGTCTTTAGTTAAAATGCAAAACTGATTCTATTTTTGGTCCTGGTAATCAATCAACTCTGGAAAACAGTTCTAATGACAAGAATTGCTAAAGAAGCATGAGGTTATATTTATATTAATGAAACCATTTCTTCTTCCAATTACATGATTACAGGGTGAACATTAGAATGTGACCAACCAGCCTGAAACAACTATATTAAAATACTTTGATTTTCTATGTTTATATTTGAATATGTGTGCATGTATGTATGACTGCCCACATATAGAAGGAGATATCAAGCAAGCAAAAAGGAAGGGAATTTGAGAAAGAGTACTCTTTTCACAATACAAGCTGTAGATTTTAAATTAAGGCAAACCAAAAGGAAAAAATAAAACAGAGTAAGGGCACTGTTTTTAGTGAGAGCTGTAATTAAGAAGTGTGAAAAATGAATAACAGCACCTATACCCACCTAAGTGTTTCTAATCCTATTTCAAGAAACTTCGATTTGTTAGAGTTGCGAATGCAATCAGTAGCAAAGCACAGAAAAGCCAAAGAAATACACACAGAGATAAAATTCTGTAGTGACTTCATCACATCCAGAAGCTCCAGCCCCACTAGGGACACAGCTTTTTATCAATTTTTCCTGCAGTCCTTTTCTGAGCTGCTTTCAGAGACCCTGCAAAGGAATTAACACATGCTGTGGGACAATGAAATGCTACAGAATGCATTCTCCCAATTCAAAGAAATTCCCCAAGGCATTTATATGGAGGAGGATTGTGGGAAAAGGGGAAATCCCACCCCACCCCCCCAAAAAAAGAAGCAGAGCGGGAGGGAAACTAGCAAGAGGATGCTAAGAGGTGTCTCAGGAATTTTTCTTCTATTCTTTAAGTAAGCTACTAAAACCATACATACATAATAGCCCAAGTAAACAAACAGCATATATGTTTGGGTATTTATGTGCTTGCATCTACATGCAATCCAGCTTAATATTATGCTTGGTAAAAATAGAGGAAATGTAAAGAATATCCTCTCTCTGTCAAAGTTGTCACTGATTAAAATGAAATATTTGCTAAATGCGTCTGAAATCACCAGCCGTGTGAAATACAGAGTATTTCCATGACACCCGATCTGATTCTAACTCTCCCATCATGATGAGTACCTCAAATTGCCAAGGCACCTGCTTATAAAACCCTATAATTGGAGAATAAATTTAGCAAAGTAAGAAACCACCATTAAGGATGAAAATAAACAACTCAGCATTAAAGAATCAGCAAAAGAAAAAGAAAGGTCTGCCAGTCAAATCACCATAGAACCACAAACATATCTGAGCAGAGGAGAGAGTGGGCAAGGATGTAATCGGAACAACACTACAGGGATTCAAATATCATTTAAGGACTGAGAAACCACAGTCTGCAAACACCGCAGTTTTCTGTCCTTGTTATAACTTGATTTGTTGACTTCACTCTGCTACTAAGCTTTCACTGAAATAGCCCATATTTTTTTATATATGCCAAGAACCCTTTACCCAAAAAGAACAATACTGTATCTACTTTGAAATTGGAAAGTAAGATAAAAGTATATGCCTGATGTCATCATCGCTGTTTTAAGAAAAATTCATACAAAGCAGACAAAATAGTTAAAGTACTTGACATTCTAAACTCAAAGCCATTAGAGAGACAACACACATTTCACCATAAGGGCTCTCTTTTCCTTAGAAACACAAGCACACGCGCACACATGCACGCACGCATACTCACACACACACACTTTAAGTGTTTCACAATCACTTGTGACATTTGATTTGACATATAAGAAACTTCATGACATTGGAATCTTGCCTAGAGTAAAAGGAACTTGAATAGGAAAAAGACACACACACATACAAATGACCATGTCCAGGCCCAAGACGAGAGAAGCACTCAGCAGAATTATACAGCGAGGCTTATTCTTTGGAATGCTGGGTTGGCCAGAGGCATCCAGTATACTTGCTACCAAAAAGAAATAGGAGACTCTCCATCAGAGGAAAAGAGACTCCTGGAAATATAGTTCCAGGAGATGGAAACTCAACCCAAATGTTCTTGGTTTCCTCTGGACTTCAAGAGGCAGCAGGAACGTTAAGACTGGCAGCAGCCTGCAGCATGTCTTAGGAGACCAGGTGAAAAATCAGAGACTGTGGGATTACGGGATATTCATGTCCTGGAATAAACAACTCGCCCCAGTCCTACAGCATGCATATTCTTTCTGGGAAACCTGCTTATTTTCCATTTCAAAAAGTCTAAGCTTTCCACCTGCTTCCTAGCATTTCTCTCTCTCATCAGGAAGCTGAAACTATGTTGTCAACTCACATGCTGCGTCTATCTTGGCTGCCCCAACAGCCACTGAGGAAGATGGAAGATGGAAGAGACAGCTTTGCATAAGGGGCACCCAAAAGACTCCAAAAGGAAAGAAGCAATGAGGTCATGCAGCGGATTCCCATCCTGCTGGTGCCATGCCGCGGACCACAATTCCTCCTTCTGCAAATATGACTGCCCAAGTTCCAAAGCCCTGGAGGCAGAGGGTCATTCCAGATCCTGGAGCCGGTACTTAACAACGCAGCAGCCTTCAGCGTAACTCACACATGTGCTTGTCTCTTTCCACCGGGAAAGATGCTGTACTTGACAAGGTGGGCCCATCACCCCAGGCTCTTCCAGAATCCCTGTGATGCCCCCTTAGGCAAGCCTAGGGAGTCATCTCGCCCACATGGCTCAGTTCCCCTCCAGATTTTCCGCACAGTGCTGCAGTTTACCACACTGAACACATTCTCCCCGGCTGCTGCTTCAAGGACAAAGAGTGTTGCTGTGGCCATCAGGGCTGAAGCAGCAGCTCAGGTTTAGGAAATACATACAAAAGAACATCAAAAGACCCTAAAAATCCAGACAAATGGCCCCGGGGCGTTTTCATAACCCAGCTCACCCGAGACAAGGAGCCCCAGCATCCAGGAAAGAAAGGCAAGTAGAAGGTCACTAAACCCAGCGGGTAAAGAGAGAGAAACAAGCCTTGCCTTCAGCTCACTGCAGCAAGAGCTCCCAGGCAAGCACTTACCATAAAAATAGAGTCAACAGAAGGAGAAGGCGCCTTCCTTTCAGCGGCAGGCTTCGGCAGAAAGGGATCCGCCAGGAACCTGCGGGCCCACGGCTCTGGGAGGAGGCCAGCTAAGTGATGAAGGCAATACAACAACACACACAAGTCCTTGTCAGCCTCCCCACTGGCCCGCATGCAGTTGTCTGTGCTGTCAAAACCCGAGAAGTCTGGAACAGGACTCTCGGGAGAGCCAGCCCAGCCGCCGCTCGCCCGCCCGCCCGCGGAGGCAACAGCAGCCTGGGGAATTTCCCCGGCTCGGCTCAGCTCAGCATCACGCCCAGGACCCGTCCTCCCCTGGTGCTGGGACACAGCGGGGCCACACAGGCAAGAAGAGGGGCAGAGATGAGCTTCTCGGGAGTGCAAGGAAGTGCCGGCGAAGAGCTCTGGATTCCATAGCGCTGATTGCCAGCGACCAATCAGCCCAGCCAGGGGGCCGTGTCAGTGTGACAGGGAGAGAGAGGAGGAGATGACAAGGGCTTCGCGGAGAAGCAGGACAGCCCCCAGCCTCCAGCAGAAGTTGGGCAGCATTGGGAGTCCCTCCCCATGCTTTTTCTCAATAATCAGACACAAATCGGATCAATGGAAGTCAAAAACCTCCTCGGAGCGAACACTCAGGAAGTTTCTTTCGCATCTCTGGGAGAAGCCTAACTACAGGCTGATCCTCTGGGGACACCAAATCGCTGGAAGACAATAATGACAATTTGATGTGAGCTTTGAGAACCCAGGTGTCATAGCTGGGGATAACATCTGAGACCGGGCTCCCCATTTGACAAGTGGAAATTTAGACAGAAAAGGTGCAGCATGTCACCTGGTGTTTGGCTTCTCTGCTTCTCTTCTTAGGGAATGATTCAGACAAGCACTGCATGAAGAGGAGTGCTTAAGGATACTTACTCC
>PVKC010006198.1:6454-21542 GCA_004027635.1 Crocidura indochinensis | reverse complement strand
ACCTGTGAAAAGAGAGAGAGAGAGAGCGAGAGAGAGAGAGAGAGAGGAGAGAGAGAGGGGAGAGAGAGAGGAGAGAGAGGAGAGAGAGAGGAGAGAGAGGAGAGAGGAGAGAGAGAGAAGAGAGAGAGGAGAGAGAGAGGAGAGAGAGGAGAGAGAGAGGAGAGAGAGGGGAGAGAGAGAGAGGAGAGAGAGAATGTGTGTTTGGGTTACAATGGATAGAGACTAAATTCTAAAATTAATTATTAGTGGAATTGGACTATACAGTAAAATCTTAGAATTGATTGATTGATGATGAACTGACTGTCATGTTTGAACCACACCAAGCAATGCTCAATGGCTACTCTTGGCTTGGTGTTCAGGGGTTGACCCTTACATTGCTGAGGGAACTGATCATAAAGTGCCTGGATCAAACTATGGTCCTCCAGCACAAAAAGCATGCCTTCAGGCCTTTGAACTATGGGCCTCCAGCACCTTTGCTCACTTTTCCCTTTTTATTTGTTTTTGTTTTTGGCTTTTTGGACCACACTCGGTGATGCTCAGGGTTTACTCCTGGCTATGCGCTCAGAAATCCCTCCTGGCTTGAAGGACCATATGGTACGCTGGCTGTGGAACCGGGGTCAGTCCTAGATTAGCACATGTAAGGCAAACACCCTACCGCTTGAGCCATCACTATTCCTTTTTATATTTTTACTTTTTGCCATAGCTGCCAGTACTCAGAGTACTAGGAACAAAACCTGGGCCTCCTGCATGCAAAGAATGCACTCCAGTCCTTTGAACCATCTTCATAGGCCTTGCCTTTTATATCTTTCCAGAAAATATTGTCTTGTGCTAGCCATGAGTGAATAGAAAGATATAAAGGCCCTTGAGGTTGTTCATTTTTCCAATGTATACACGGAATGAAGCATTAATTTTGGTTGTTTTTACCTTTAAGTAGAAGCATTATTTGGACCTTATGTTAGGAGAGCAGTGTTGAAGAGCACTGTTTAAAAGGGAGTGCTGGGATCCAGGAAGATCAAGAACTAGCTCCCCAAATGAGTTACAAAAGGAGGTCCCACGAAGTTCTACAACAATGTGCAGCATTATAAAAAAAAGAAGTTTCTGAGATGAGGAAAGACATTTTCTTGGGTGAGTAGTGCACACACTCTACCTGGTGGGATGAGTGGTCAGCTTTGTTCCCTCCTACCCATCCCTAAAGCCTATTCAGTGGCTAGCATAGTCTTCCAGAAGTTTGTTCACAACCTGTGGACAAATTTAAATCCTTTTTTCCAATTGCTCACACAGATATTCTGCCAAGACAGAATATATCCTACTACTGAAATGTTCCACGAGTAAAATTAAGCCCAGAGGACAGATTTTGAACTCTACATTCCAAAGTAGGTGTTTTCATTGGGGAGTTAGAAATGCATTCATTATTTTTAAAAATCGAATTAAAATATATTTAATGAAATGTTTGCTTTTATCAGCATCAACAGTTCCTGACATTGAAAAATATGGATAACGTAATAAAGGAAATATTTAACAAGTATATGAGATTTAAAGCTTCCAGACTAAATTAAGATTAATACTGTTTGTAAAACAGGTTCAATACTTTCACTGTATACAGTGATAATGAAGCATGAAAATAATAAAAGTGCATGAATACAAAATATTTAGTCAATTAGATAATTGGTCAGCTATTAAAATTGGTCAATAAAAGTGACATCACAGTCACTTATTTAAAATGCAATGAATTTTGAGGTGTCAGAAAGCCAGTACAGGCATTGGCTCTGCACCTGGCCAACCATAGTACCCTCTACTTCATATAGTCCCTTAAGTGCTACTGGGAGTGACACCTTAACAGAGGCAGAAGTAAGTACCCTGAGCACTGATGTGTGTGGCCCAAAAGCAAATAAATAAAACAAAATTTTAAAATGTTAATAAAATTTTAAGTTTACTATGTTTCTGCTCCTCTTCTACAAAAAGAAATAACTCCTATATGAATAGCAATTAATTTTGTAAAATATATAAAACATTTATTGAATCAATTAAACTAGAAATAATTTTGGGGGGGGGTGGTTTTTGGGCTATACAAGTGATAATCAGAGGTTACTCCTGGCTATGTGCTCAGAAATCGCTCCTGGCTTGGGGGACCATATGGGATGCCAGGGGATCAAACCTCGAACCATCCAGGCTAGTACAAGCAATGCAGCCTTACTGCTTGCCCCACAGCTCTGGCCCCTAAACTTGGAATAATTTCAAGGAGTTGACCTTATTCAATGATGTAACACCAGTACTTAATGCAATAAATAATTGCTATTCCATTGGCAGACCAAGATATTTGGGCACAAATTTTAAAACACCACCTTTTAACCTTACAAGAAGAGCTTTGTAAAGTATTAAAGTACAGCAGGTAGATAATATAGTGGGACAGAGCTCCTGTCTTGCACATGGCCCATGAGGGTTCAGTCCCCAGTGTCATATATGGTACCCTGAACCCATCAGGAGAGATCCTTGAGCCCAGAGTCAGGAGTAAACCCTGAGCACAGCAAGGTACGCCATCAAGACAAAAGAGTTACCATCTTTTTAAAGAAAAGGTATCTGATCTTGTACCTAACATCTTAACAGAACAAAATGAGGGAACTACACTATAGTATAGTGGATAAAGCCTTTGCTTTGCACAGGGTTCACCTGATTCCTGGTATCCCATATGATTCCCCAAGTGTTCCCAGAACTGATCTCTGGAAGCAGTGCCTAGAGTAAGCCCTGAGCACTGTACTCTTGGCCAAAACAAAAAACATAAAAAATAAGGACCAAATGCTTACTAATCCCATTCTGTGACAAATTTTACTCTAGTGGCCTAACACTTCAGTTTTCAAAACACCTTTATAGGCAGATTATTAGGTGCATATAAGCATAAAGCTGAGGCAGAAGAGATAGAAAGAGCTTGCCTTGGTAGCCACACCAGATACAGGCCAAAAGAACAGTCTCAAAATGCCTCCCAGAAAAAAGATATAAAATTTGAACATAGGTTAGGCCTCCTATATTTTTTTTTATTTGGGGGACCACTCCCAGCAGTGCTTAAGTCTACTCCTGGTTCTGTGCTTGGGTATAATAATACTCAGGGGTTCCTGTACTACGAGGGCCTCCAGATTGCAAAGCAGACTTTAGGCCATTGAGCTACCACTTTGTCACCTCCAGCGCAGTCCTTCAGAGTATTTTTCACTAAGCTTACCAAATTATTCATAATTCATACAATTACATGGATGTAGATAAAGTGGAAGTGAGACAATTCTAAATTAAAGTAGAACAACTCATTTTACACCAAAAATTGAGAAGTTTCTTATGCCACAGAAAAAGCTTGACATTATAAAAAGCAGATAATTTCTATTTTCTTTTTTGGATTTGGGACCATGCCAGCAGTGCTCAGAGGTTACTCCTGAATCTGCACTCAGGAATTACTCCTGACTAATTCAGGGGAGCATAAAAGGTATCAGAGATTTGAGCCCAGGTTGACTGTGTACAAGGCAAAAATGCCCTACTCAATGAACTCAGCATTTGAACTCAGCATTTCTTCACCATAAGAATTCTTTGGGATTGTCAAGGATCATCATAAAACAGAAAGAATTCATCAAATAGCTGACTGATATCTTTTTGCAATTGTTATTGTCAAGAAAGTAAATCAATGGCTGGCTTGAAAAGTCAGGAAGAACTGAGCATGGGGAATACAATCTTAAGGTGTGAGTATGTGTGTGTGTGTGGTATGTGTGTGTGTGTGTAGTGTGTGTGTACAGCCCCTACACACAAAGAAAAATTATCATGTGCAACTATAATCCAATTGAACTCTCTCCATAGCTGATAACTGCTTAATCAATATTACCACTACATGGCTCCTCAACAAATAATTAGGTTTTATAACCAGTTTGAGTATAGTTCACCTATTATAATAACTTTTACCAAGCTTTAATCCAACTTCCCCATGGCGTAAGCATTTGCTTTCTAGAATAAAGCATATAGCAATCCTTGCTAGCCTAGGACCATTAAATCAAATATAGCCCCTCCAGAATCTGACATTCAAGGCTCAGCCATCTACCCTGGATCTACCTGCTTTCCCATCTTTACTTTCCAACATCCTGTGCTCTGCATCTACCATGTTACTTACTATTTTATAAAACACCACAGTCTTTGATCTTGGTCATATATTTTGCTTAGAATAACATTCTGTGTGAATCCTTGGAGAACTTCACTATTTATCCTGCAAAGCCCAGCTTATGTCTTCTTCTTGGGAAGAATTTCCAGATTTCCAAAGTGATGTAATCACTTCCACCTCTGTGTTTCCACTGCATTTTTAACAGTATTATACTTCGGAACAAATAATATTGTGCTAAATAAAGCAGAGCCTTTTAACCTATTTAACTAGGGTCCTTTGATATTCCCAGAGGCTGGCACACAAATACTGGAGAAGTGGGTTCATCTTTTATTCCTCTTCTTCATAGCAAAAAGCAGTTTGAAGAATGTAAAAGTTTTATCCTTTAGAAATATGAAGGAGTATGAGTTCAGGAGCCATATATACATAATCATTCTTCAACCAGCAGTTAGTGGTTTAAGAAAAAATTGCAACTATATTGAGAGTGGCCCCACTATGGTTAAGTAAAAACATCAAATAAAAACATTAAATTGTTTAACCATAACAGAAGAGTGCCCTAGACTCAGCGCATTAGAGTCAGGTTTCATTCTGTCCCCTACATGGTCTACCCTATCCTAAATGCTTCTCCTATGCAGCTTGTCTTACTGACCTGAGGCTCTTCTGGGTCACAGAGGAACTGTGGGGCAAAGAATCTCAGCTATTTGAATCTTAAAAGTGTTTGGAGGTCACATCTCCTCTCCCACTGCCTTTTCCTACCGTGTGATCACTGTTGCTACCTAACATCAAACCATCACAACAGTGGTTAAGTCTGAACATCTCATGAATGTTGGCCAGGAAAACAATGCCTTAACAGCAAGTCCAGCCAAGAGACTTGGTGATCTAAATTCAGTGTGTGGGGAAGGTAGAAGGACCCAACCACAGATCTTAGGTCTGCTATGGCTTCAGTGTCTGGAATCTGGTTTCCCTAACTAGGGATGGGAACAACATCCTCTGTGGTAGGTAGGAGACACACACATTCCTTAATCCCTAACCAGCATTCTAAAACCATTTGAGAAAAGACACACATTCTACTAACTCTACACTCTGCACATATACTCCGATTATGAGCACCTCTTGTTTGAATTACCAGAGCTCATTCCCACTTCAGGGTCTGTATGTTTCCTTAGCTTTTCCTTAGTCAGAGCATTTTCCCTGAAGCATCAAACTCTTCCCAAGACATTGCTCTCTTTGCTGACTTTTATTTGTTTTTGGTGCAGGGAATCAAAGTCAGGGTCTCCTGAGCTCTAATGCTGTGGTATGTCTTTACTCTTACTTAGCACTCATCTCTATAGAATCACCTGATTAGATCACTAGTTTTAATACTTGTCCACAGTGGTTATGTTTGCTCCTCTCAAAATCTTTTTTTTTTTTGTGGTCTTCACTATTTCCCCAGTGCCTCAAATAAAGTCCAGAACATTCCATATATTCAGTACACATTTCCTGGATCTTAGACTATTGAAAGACAATAGTATCTTGGAAGAATCTGGGACATACCACATGCTGATGATAACATATTTAGCCCTCTGTCAGAGGCACCTACAAGCAAAGACCAACCCCTAACTCCAAACAAAACAGGAATTAACAAGACAGACTGGTTGATTCTCACATCTTGAGTTGGAGAACTATGCACACATATAAATTATGTCTATAATAAATCAGCACATTTACTAGATCTTCATTTCAGATTTTCCTTCCCTTATTTTGTTAGAGTTATTTGAATTGTTCTTGACCAAGTGATCCCTAAAAGAAACTGGCAAGATCCTTGATCTCTGAGAATCAACTAGAACAAATGGCTTCAGAATATCAGGAGACATGGAATGAGGGCAATTTCTCTTTCCTCCCAGGGACTTAACTGACTGGAAGGCAAGATACAGAAATCCTCCTGAGCCTGACCCTTGCATCCCTATTTCTGATTAGATGAGCCTGAGAGGAGGCCTAATAAATAAATAACCATGGCAATGTTCCATTATGTATGAAGGTTATTTTCCAATGGTCACCTAGATGGACATGGTTTTCAATTAGGTTCTTTTCAATTAGCAGCAGCTTGCCAATCTACTAAACAGAAATACAAAATTGTCATTGGCAGAAAGCAGAAAACAGGTAGTCTTATTTTATATAAAGGGAATGAACATCCTCAACCCAAGCCCTAACACAGTCTTTTTCTCTCTAACTTACTCTCTGTCTGATTTTCCTTTAATTTCCATTTAAGAAATGCTTCGTTATCTTCTTTGCTACCTAAAATAAATGGGCATCTATTGAACTCATACGTGAAGGAAACTTGGGTCACTTTATAGGGCAGTGCTGGTCAAGCTTTTTATACCCGCAAACAAGATTAGTGCCTGTTCTGCATAACCCCCTATGGACTTGAACTCATCCCATCCACATCACCTCCTGAATATGTCTTTCCTCTTTTATACTCATATGCTGAACTAGTGGAGCTACCAACTATGTAGGCTGATGAGCTAATCTCAGTAGCAGTCTTTCTGCCTCAATTTTCACAGTGACTAATTCATCCTTCATATCTACCTAAGGAGTTTTTAAATTAAACCATCACCAGCCCTATCAGAAGCACTGCTGTGCTTCTGAAACATTCTCCTTCACCTATCACAATTTCTCCTTCACCCAACCTCCTGCAACAGTTTTACCTTTGTTCTGGCCTGTCCTGATCACATCTTCCCATTCATCTATGACCTAATATGCAGAATTGCAGAACTCACCATGTTGTTTAATATTTCAGAATCCTGGCACAATATTTTTCCTTAGCTTAGAATTCCCCTTCCTTCCTTCCTTCCTTCCTTCCTTCCTTCCTTCCTTCCTTCCTTCCTTCCTTCCTTCCTTCCTTCCTGGCACAATATTTTTCCATGGGTTAGAATTCCTCCTTCCTTCCTTCCTTCCTTCCTTCCTTCCTTCCTTCCTTCCTTCCTTCCTTCCTTCCATTACACCCGGAAGCACTCAGGGGTTTCTCCTGGCTCTGTGCTCAGAAATTGCTCCTGGCAGACTCAGGGAACCCCCGTCCTTCTGCATGCAAGGCAAATGACATACCTCCATGCCATCTCTCCAGTCCCAAGGCTTAGACTTTATGTCATTACTTGCCATTCCCGAACTCCTTATTCCCCAAGATCCAACTTAAACACAAACCCTTTCTACAAAACACACCCCCCACACTCCCCACACTTAGCAAGCGTCAATTCCATCTAGTTTGTACCATATTATTTGCTTTTACTCTCTGATTTCTTCAGGAGAGTCTTCATCTTGCATGTTTCCATCATCTGTGTCTGTGTCCCTAGACACATCTTCTTCCTAGAGACTCTCAAATATTTACAGAAATGTGGGACTACCATTGCCTCTGAAACTCTTACTGAATTGTTCCCTCAGGCTGAGAAGAGTTCTACCCTCTCAGATTATTACAATGCCGAACACATAGGGATGCTTGTTGTATATATGTGGGTCTATTTTAAATGGAATGGGAAAAGGTACCTCGACTGATTTTTAATTAGCTCATTTTTTTCAACCTAAATCTAAAAAGCTCCTTGAGGTAATAGAATACTATTGGGCAATAATTTACTCCACAATGATTCAATCTCTAAAACTGACTTTCTAATGAAAATTTAACTAATTGAGGCATTTTTGAATAACAAAACTGTCCAAACACACTTTCAACTTTGAATTCCCTGGCAGTGGAAAGGCTATTGATTCATTCCAAAAGAAAGGGAATTTTTGGAGAGATAGCCTCTCCCATATAAGATCACAGGGGAAAAGGCTGTATTTTCCCAAATGCTAAAAATCACTGTTAAAATCCAAGTTACTAATAAAATATCAGCATTCTTCGGAAATCCAGTGTCAGGCCAACATATAGGTACCATTACAAGAAAGCAAGTAGCTTGAGGAGGCAAGATTGGGTTTAAAAGAAGATGTTCCACACCAGACTAAGGATTCTCCAATTTTATGAACCACTCTCCTAACTCACATAAAGTTACTAAAGGTCAGCCAAAATAAAAAAGCAGATTTTTTCTGCCATCAGTCACAATGCCCAGCACTATGCCCAGAGGCACTTGAAGAACTAGTCTCCCCTTGGTAGAGCCAAGTGAGGAACAGTTCCAGCAGCTAAAAAGCACACCCAAGTGATGACAGTGGCTTGTTTAAACTCACAGGAGGCAGAACATCCCTTCTCCTCTGGTTGCTGATCCACAAGCATAAAAATTAAATTAATAGGGCTGGAGAGATAGCACAGGGGTAGGCATTTGCCTTGCATGCAGCCAATTCAGGACAGACAGTGGTTCAAAATCTGGCATCCCATATGGTCCCCCGCTCCTACCAGGAGCGATTTCTGAGAACAGAATCAGGAGTAACCCCTGAGCGCCATTGGGTGTGACCCAAAACCCCAAAAGAATAAATAAATAATATATCAGTGCTTCAGATGTGATGATTTAGTCTGTCCATTTGTACCACCCCCCATTTCCCTGCAATCAATTTTGAGTGTTATTATTTGAGATGAGAAGAGAAAGTAGAACATGCATTTAAGAAACTGTGACAGGTTCATATTTTGTTGTTCTTTTAAAATGGAAACTTGGCCACACACAGACTGTTCTACACCTTTGTAGGAATGGATTTTCCTTTTATAAATTTTTAAGAAGTCCCTTGAAGCTGTAACTGAAATAAATTTATGCTGCGGATGGAAATACAAAATGGCAGTCTCTTTGGAAGACACTTAGGCAGTTCCTTATGAAACTAAACATACCTCCCATCACCTTAATATACAACAAGCATGGGGGTTCCCTGCTACTTATCAATTGAGTGGAAAACAGCATCCACACCAAAACCCATGCTTGGGTATTTATAGCAGCTTTATTCCTTGTTGCCAAAAAATGTAGGAGTAACCAAGACGTCCTAGAGATAGGTGAATTAATCAGTAGAAATACATTCAGACAACTGTGTATTATTCCTTGTCAAAAATAAACAAGGTATCAGCTAGGAAGGACATAGAGAAAACACAAAGGCTTATCACTAATGGGTGAGGTCAGTTGGAAAAGGGTACAGATGCTATAATTGCACTGTAAAATATCCTGAAAAAGATACAATTCTGATAACAGTAATATGTGCATGGCCACCCAGGAGTAAGTGAGGAAGGAGGAATAGAGAAGGGTTTTTTAGAGCAAGAAAATGCTCTCTAAGATCCCATAATAGTGGATATACATCACTATATATTTAAGTCCAGATAATGGACAAGAGGAAAGAAGGGATCCCTCTTGAAAACTATGACCTACCTTCAGGTGGTAATGTGTTAATGCTGATGCAGGTTCATTGACTAACAAATGCAGTGCTGAGTTGGGGGTATATGGATGAGAGGAAGCTACACACGGGTGAAGACAGGAACATAGTCTGCTTTCTGTTTTATGTATCTGATAATCTGAAATTGTTTTTTGAAAAGGTTGTTAGGCATGAACTTGTTGACAGGAGCCGTGTGTGTGTGTGTATGTATGTATGTATGTGTGTGTGTGTGTGTGTGTGTGTGTGTGTGTGTATGTTTTAGAGCCTTGTGTTTTATCCTCAGTTCTTTTTGGTCCCTGAGTACTACTGGAAATGACCTCCTCCCCATAAAAGTATTCTTCACTAAATGAGACTTTAAGTTGTCCATCATTCTAAGATAAAGTGTGTCTAAGCTGAGTATAACATCTTTTCTACATGACAAGTAAATATATTGGATTCGTGTTTTAGTTTTAAAATCTAAATACATATTTTCTACAAATACAAATTTTCTTGAAGAGTAAGATTTTTAAACAAATTTTAGTTGTCATATGAAATATATAAATTTATCTATAGAAAAATAACTTAGAAATAAAAAGTTAAGAGAAAAAAATGTCTGCCACATAGGAAGGCAGGAGAAGGCAGGAAGGAAACTGGGGACTTTGATGGTAGAAAATGTGCACTGGTGAAGGGTTTTGGACATTGCATGACTGAAACTCAATCACGAACAACTTTGTAACAGTGATTCAACTAAAGAATTTATAAACAAAAATTTATATAGAAAAATACAAGTTAAATACTTCAAAGGTGGAGTATCTCCAAGCCAAGGGAATTCCCTTTCTAATTTCTCCAACATTTACTGTGCCTATTGCTGAACAACAACAACAACAACAACAACAACAACAAAACCTTGCCACACTAGCACACCAGTTCCCCTTCCTTTTTTCCTTCATCTTGGTGTTGTTTTGTTGCTGATTTTTTTAGTTGTTGTGAGTTTTTGCTGTTACTTGTTTTGGCTTATTTGTTTGTTTTCCTTTTTCTTTCTTTTTTTTTAAAAAAGCTATATTTATAGCTTCTAGACTGCCTCCTCCCAGCTTTTTTTTTTCTTCCCAACAGAACCACAGAACTTGAATCATCTTGCTTTGCCTCAAAGATTGAAGGGAAAAAAAGTGGATGGTATCAGGACCAAAGAATCACATGAACATTGAGTGGAAATAAAAAATTGATCAGATCTAAACACCAAACCCACGGTCAACAACAACAGAATCAAGATAACCCAATCTACAAGCTACAAACAGAGGGGATCTGTTACATTGACAGTCCAGGGGGCAAGGGGGACGTATGTGATACATGCTGGGAACAGGGGTGGAGGGAGGACAACACTGGTGGTAGGAATGGCCCTAATTCACTGTCACTATGTATCTTAATTATAACTTGGAAAGATTTGTAATTCACATTGGTCAGGATAAAAGATATTTAAAATAATATGTTAAGTACATGAGTAAACTTTTCCTTACATTATGTATATGTCATTTCACTTAATCAACCAAAATACCTAACTGTTCATAAGACATGCATGTATTGGGCCACTAATGATTGCTTAGTGCTTACCCAGAGTCAATATCCAAGCATATTTAACACACTGACACTGGCTCTGCTTTCATACTTCAGAGTGTGTATCTAATACATAAGAGATTCTAATACAATTTCTGTTGTCATGGCCCCAACACAAAGAAACCAGAGGACACATGAATTCTACCAAAAAAGTTTTAAAATAATATTTCCTGGGGCCAGACCAATAGCGCAATGGTAAGGCATTTGCCTTGCAAGCAGCTGATCCAGGAAGGACCTCGGTTCAATCCTCAACGTCTTCAACGTCGGAAAGCCAGGAGCGATTTCTGAGTGTATAGCCAGGAGTAACCCCTGAGCATCACTGGGTGTGGCCGAAAAAACAAAAAATAAAATAAAATAATATTTTCCTTTCTAGGACTCCTCTCTTTTAGATTTACTTTGTAAAATACTGCCTGTGTCTCCAATGAGTGAAAACTGCTGGTATAAGAACAGATTAGTATAAGGGTCTCTGTTGTGTAGGGATCATGATGAGAGCAAAGCAGCTATAGAAAATGATTTCATCTTATAAGTGATTGAATGCCAAGTGACTTCTACAAAACATGAAACACATATACACTTAAGAGAGGAGAACTGGAGTTGCTGTATCTGGGAAGGAAAGTGATAAGGAAAGAACAAAGGCTGGAAGATATAAGATAGACAGAGAGAAGAGGCTTCTGCTTCAGGGAAGGAGGTAAATTTCCTTGAAGTTCATAGTATGGCAGAAAATAAATGTTTGTCACAGTATGTCCCTCTACCTGATGTTGGATGGTTTAACTCTAAGTTAAAAAACTGGAGAGAAGAGTTCAGAAGATTTGATTGGGAAAGACTTGATCTAGAAAAAGCAGTGGAAGACTGCATGGCTACCATGCCAAGGAAGCATAAAATTAAAGCCAGAAGATCAATGATTCATGAGTGGATTTATGTGTTTACTTGCCCATTCAACAAATACCTTCTTAGCAAGTGCAAGTCAGAGGCAATGCAGATGGCAGAAGACAAGGAATTAAGCAAAAGACAATGAGCAGTGATAAAGCTGCCCCAGCTTTGGACATTAGGTTGCATTTGCTTCAAGCAACAGAGAGCACCTTAATTCCCTGCCTCTTTCTCTCCCTTCCCATACAGACACCAGTATACAAAGACCTACAGCCAGACATTTGTAGGATTTTCACTGCAAAACAGCTTCATTTTCATTTCTCTCAAGCACACACAGATCATGCTAAAGTATAATTCAGATGCTGCAGCACAAAACAATGTCAATAAATTGATGAATAGTAAAATCATCCCAAGCCCTTTTGTTTCCTGCCACAATGGTACAGAATTAGAAATCAATCAGAAAAAGTGCAAACATCTGTAGACTGAATGATATGTTTCTCAATAACTAGTGAGTCAACAAAGAAATCAAAGCAGACATTTAAAATATCTAAAACCAATGAAAATGGGAACAATAGTTATCAGAACTTATGAGATGCAGCAAAAGCAAAACTAAGTAGAAAAGTAGTATCAAAGCAAGCCTTCATCATAAAAAAAGAAAAATCCCAGGGCCAAGGAGATGATACAGCAAGTAAGGTGCCTGTCTCACATGTAACCAACCTGAATGTAATCTGTGGCACCACATACAGTTTTGCTTGAGCACTTTCAGGAAAGATCTCTCAGCACAGCCCAGAGTTCACCAGCTGTGAAAAAAAAAGATGGAGGAGAAGGAAGAAGAGGAACAAAAGCAGCAAGATGAGGAGAATGAGAAGGCAGGGTAAAAGGGGGAGGAAAGAATGTGGAGGAGGGGAAGAGAAAGGAGGAGAACAAAAGAAGGGGGAGGAGGAAGAGAAGAAAGGAAGAGTAGAAGAACAGAGAGGAGGCAGAAGAAGAAGGAAAGATTCAGAGTAAACAATTTAACCTTACACCAAAATAAATGTAAAAAAATCCAAAGATTAGAAGGAAAAGAACGATGGAAAAAAATAAAATAGAAAACAGAAACAAACAAGATGATAGTAATATAGGCCAAAGAAAGAGTTGTCTTGTCAAAAAGAAAAAGATAGAAGCAACAAAGAAGGTGCTCAGCTAGGTTCAAAGAAGAAAAAACTACTAAACAGATCATATATTAAAGAGAAATTATAATAGATACTATAGAGATAAAAAGGAATATATGAATCTAATATAAAATACGTTAGTATGGGATTCAAAGGAAATGGATTTATTTTTAAAAGAATCCGCATTCACCAGAAGCTAATTCTCTGAAGGAGAACTAAAGTACTAGGATTCTAGATCTCCTTTTTAAAGGAATATTTGATAGTTGGAGGGTGGCAATGAAAAGACAGAGCTTCTGACCTCTTGGCTGTTTTTTTTTTTTCACTTCAATTAGACCAGAGCAGTATGAGGTTTTATTGGTGCACCCCTGTCCCATTGTAAGGAGTGCTCTATTTCTAAATAGGAAAGGTAATTAAGGGACAGTAGCATTTGTTGGCTTCCTGTACTACAGACACTGGTTAATGCAGAAGCTTCCTATACTGCTGGGGCCAGAGCAATAGTATAGTATAAAGGAAGAGCCAGGAGTAAGACATGAGCCCAAATCCAAAGAAAAAGAAAAAGAAATCCATAAATTCCAGGCTCCTAACAGAGTTCTTAGCTGACTTTGGTTATGATTCTTAAGCATAAACTCTAACCTCCTCTAATTTTCTAACTCACAATAAAATTCCTCTTCAATAAAAATATCTAGAGTGGCCTGTGCCTATATTGAAACTTGATGGGTCTGACCCATAAAAGCTGTAAGCCAGGCAGAGGAAAGATAACACTATAGAAGTGCCACCTGCACCTGATCAGAAGTTGGATAGGAGACAAGAAGGTGAGAGCTAAGAACTATGTGAGAAACTTGTGGATGTCCAGCCCAAATTAGTGTTCCTGGAAAGTTAGGGTGAATAAAACTGTTGAGGTCAAAGAAGATAAGAAATAGATGAAGATTTTTATAAACAGAATTTATAGAACTTGTTGGAAATGTTGTCAGATAGAAGAAGAAATTTAAATTTGGTCCAGGACTACAACTCAAACTATAAAGAACTTTTGAAGTGTCCTATGGTGCCTTTTACCACCTAATCCCATATCACTTCCTTCAAGAGTAATTGCCCTTTAGGCTTCAGAATGACCTTTTTGCTCTTTTCTGTACTCTACAAGTGATGAGTACAATGAATAGCCCATAATACTCAGTACACATGATTTGGATGAAAGAAGGAAGAACAGAGGAGGTTGGAGATATAGAGAGATGTGGAGAGAGGTTCTCACTTTAGAGCCACGAGAATTCACGTATCCTAGAAAAGTTGAGAAGTCCTTGAAAAAATTAAGTCCTCTGCAAGGAACCCAGAGGAGGAAAATTGTCACTTTGGTCAAAACAGTATTCAAGATACTAAGAATCAAGAGCTTGACACAAATATTGAAGAATTCTACAAAATTCAGGCTGATAGCCTCATAAGGTGAGACAGGTGCAGTGAGCACAGTGCACACCCAGCACATATCTGTCCCAGGCTCAATCCCCTAGAACACATGGTTTCCTGAGCAACAGTACCAAATCCTAGGATCTTAGAACTAAGCCACCAGCATAGTAATCTGCATATAACCATAAATTAACACCACTTAGGAAGTTCCAAAAAATATATATATTTGCATTTGGGCTACACCAAATGGGTGCTCTCAGATTATATATGGCATTGAACCCAGGTCTACAGCAGGCAAGACAAGTACCCTTGCCATGGCATTATCACTCAGGCTCCTAATTAATTTAATTAGTAGGACGCATCAATAAATCTTGGGCAATGCAAAGAAAAACAAATCTCTACAATTCTAGTCGTGAGCAGGAGAGATAACTCAGTGGCTTAGAGCTAAAAAAAACTCTGCAAGTAGGCAGTTCCAGTTCAGTTCAGGTTCCCTGATCACTGCCAAAAGCAGCCCTGGAGCAGGGAGTAGAAACAACCTTGAGCATTATATGGTGCAAAAATTCCTATCACCAGGCTGGACACATATTCCTTTTATTTCTTTTTGTTTTTGTTTGTTTTGTTTTTGGGTTTGTTTCTGCTTTGTTTTGGGGATATA
>PVKC010006197.1:0-31639 GCA_004027635.1 Crocidura indochinensis | reverse complement strand
AGAGAAAATACACAACTAAAACAGACACTTGTATTCTGTGTGAGACTTCAAGACTGAAAGCAGCAGCCAGTTAGTTGGTTTATTCACAAAAATTGCTTTGTGGAATTATACACTGCTCCTCCCTTCTAAATGCAGACAGAGGGAGGAAAGGAAAAAAGATAATGAAGGTTTGCAAATGAAGTGGGTACAACTGTGCAATCAATCAACATTTTCTGAGAAAGAATCTGCATCACTTGCCAAAAATCTGAACTGAATAACTGAACCAGCATTCTGATGAGAATGGACTTTGCTACTAGCCAGTCATTTTTATCTGTCTCCCAGCTGTCTTGTTTCTCTTTTCCAGGAAGCCTCTGTCTCTTTAGTTTAGTAGTATAGGCATGGGCATTTATTTAACTATCAGAAAGATGCATATTACTTTGGAAGAAAGAAAAAAAGGCTAATATATTATCTAGAAAAGAAATGATAATTAATCTGCTAATTATTTCAGTAAAACTGTTCAGAAGAGCATCACACTAAAAGAAGTTAGGTGAGTTTTGTGAGCAAATAATAGAAAAGAAAAAGTGAAAGTATAAACTCAGGTGTATGGGCAAACAGTTAACCAGGACAGACAATAGGGTAAACTTGACAACAAGGCACTTTAGAAACATAAGCATTAATAGATAAGTTGCTAAACTGGAAGTAATGTCCTGTAAGAGATTCAACAAGATGAGAGATCTAGATATAGAGAAATACATCAAGTGCTAGAGTCCATGCCCTGTAAAGCTCCAAGTTTGATCCCAGGCACACCATGCCTCCATCCTAGCATCCAACCTACTTCTAGGGCATAATACTTTGAAACCCTGAGAACTTCTGTAGCAGCCCAGGTGACCCCCAGCACTTCTGGACCTGAGTCAAATTGCAGAGAATTTAACTGCTTGCTTCAGTTAACAGAATATTACCAGAAGTTGACTTTATCAACTATCCATTACAAAATATTCAATACAAGATGAGTTTTCCAGTATACCTGAATTCCAAACTGAGATGTGACAGAGATGAGGACTTGGCTGTAAGCCATTCAGGCAGATGGATGTAAGATTGATAGGAGGTAAGAATAGGGGATGCTGGGACAGGCCGGGGAACATATGCATTTACAGAGAAAATGGAGTCAGAGGAAAACTTGGGAATTATCAGCTGAAATTTAGTGGTAGATAAATAGGAGGAGCTTTCCTATTTAATAGAGCATTGCAAGGAAAGATGAATTAAGATTTTTAAAGGTCACAAAGTTGCATCTTTTGTTGGGGACTCTAACACCAACTATGTTAGACTGAGAGGGGAGAAGCCTCTAGGCAAAGGAATCACATTGAGAAATGAGAGCTGAGCAAGGAAGAGTAAGGAAAAGTTTCTACAATAAAGTTATTTTGATTAAAGTGACTGGAGCATATTAATTCTTTAGAGGAAACAGCAAACAATAGCTATGTTATCTAGAAAGATGGCTGACCCTTAGAAGCAGCAGAAAATGAACTCAAGGTTAAAAAATGCGAAATAGGCAATACACAATTGAAAATTAATGAACAGGTTACTACTGCCAGAATCTGCAACAATGATGTGGTAGCCCCTCTCTTCCAGACTATAGGATTTTTAAAAACTTCTTAAAAAGTTTCTCCTAGTCGAAAGTCAAACAAAAGCACCAACAATTCATGTCTAAAAGTGGAGAAAATATGGTATTTTATAAAAATTATGTTGGAAAGGCTGGTAAAATATTCCAAATTAATGCCCATATTGCCCTCCTGTAACTTCCACCCGTTCTTCTCTGTCAGTGTTCAACCCACTGCTTCTGATGGTTCATGTCGGAGCATCTCACACCTTTATGTGTAAGTGGAGGGAAGCATTCCTTCCAAATCCAGTGCAGGAGGGATACTGGCTATTTCATGAAACATGTGATTGCCATTGTCTGTTTGATTCTCTCCATACACAGATTCATATATATGGATTTCCAAAGAGACCTGCCTGTTATAAGAAAGATGCCACCTCACTTTTGTACCATTCTATTTGGAGACTCACTGTCCTTGCTGCCAACACTAACCTGCTCTTAGCTGCTCATTGATAAGGATTTTCTTTAATGGTTCAGTCAGTCAGCCCTGGTTTGTTTTTATTTTTGTTTTTTATCTTGGGCTGTGACAAAATCTTTTAAAATGTCATCAACAAAAGAGCTACCAAAGATTGCTCTAGGGTCCCTATCACTCTTGGATCCCCAAAGCTGTAAGCATTTCTTCCTCACAGCCAAGAGCTGTCAGATGGCCTTAGGCAAGTATTGGAATGGATTATTAATATACCCAGGTGTGAAATAATATAGTGTCAAATAATCAGAGAAAACATAAATACTTTTATTTGGTAAAAGAAGCAACTGAAAAAGCAAGTGCCTTCTCTTCCCCACTGTACTACTTTTTGATGAAATATGTAAAGGAAGATTCGAGAATAGACAGAAACTGAAAGGACCAGCCCATGATATCATGCTTACCACAAAGAGTGGTGAGTACAGTTAGAAAAATAATTACACTAATAATTACCATGACAATGACAGTAAGAGAGAGAAATAGAATGCCTGTTCTGAAGACAAACATGGTTTAGGAGAGGAAGGAAATGGGGAACACTGGTGATGAGAAAGATGCACTGATGAAGAGTGACGAACTTTTAATGATTGAAACCCAACTACGAATTTTTCTGTAACCACAGTGCTTAAATAAAAAATTATTATTAAAAAATAAAAGTTAAACACATTAATAAAAGGAATAGGTCCAGATGTGTGCATCAACAGGTTGTTCTAAATTTTTCAAGGACTATCTGCTGTATTAGTGGTCACCTCTTGTTAAATGTGAGATATTTTCAACACAACAAAAGAAACAACTTTTTCTGCTATTTCAAAATAATATTTACACTATCCTTCCCTTTGTATCCAGAAGAAAATACAAACTGCTCACATTTGCTTCAATATGTTGTTCTGAGTTCTTCTCCCTCCAGTCCCCTTGGACACAGCTCACTACAGGCTTTTCCCATTTCACCACATAGCTGCTTTTATGTTCCTGGGACAACTCTACCTCTCTTCAGTCGAAATACTATTATCACCTAATTTTTTTTTCTTCTTAGATTAACCCATAGCTGGCAGTCCTACACATGCCTTCAGAAGTTTACTTCATATACTGACTTCACTGGTTAGTTTTTATTTTTGTTTCTTGGTGGGATTAGAGGATCTCTTAAGTAGGGCTCAAGTGTTGAGGGTGCTACTCTTGGTGATACTTGGACAATGCCTAATGGTCGCATGGTCAGGCTCGACTGTATATGTGGCCCCAGGGCAACATATAACAGTGCATGGAGGACCTCTAGAGCCATACCCAGGAGTGTTTAGGACATAAGTTGTGTTGAGGATCAAACTCATGGCCATATTTATATAAGGACTATGCCCCTAGTGTTTAAATTGTCCTCCTAGTCCCTATATTTACCCTTTAAGTAAGAATTTCACCTCAGTTTCAACATGGATCTAGCCTTATCCTCTACTATGCTCTTCAAAAGATAAAAATTTTAATTCATTTTAGTTTGCAAGAATTCAGAAGTACTAAAAATATGGAAAAGAAGCTATTCTTTAGTCTCATAGGCATTTTTCTTGGAGAATCTTTATTGCAAGTATCAGCTTTATTACACATTTATATACATCATTATTACATCATCATTAATTAAATGGGTGAATAAGGGTAAGACACTTGACATCCAGGTCTTGGTTTCCCATCTGTAGAGTGAAATAATAACCCCTTGTCTAAAGAATTGTGACAAAGGATAAATACCATGATTTGATACAGTTTTCTAGCATACATATATCCCAGAGTAAAGAAGAAATACATTTTTGTGCAATCTGAATTTCACAAACTCTTCAGAAAAATAAAAGTGGATGCTGGTCAATGTACTTTAGTGGAGGAGGATTAGAGACAGTCATTAAGGTGTTCTCTTGTCATTTCTGAGGTGTGAGTGACACTGAGTCAGTTAAAAAGTATCTATGATTAGAAGTTGAATATATTACTATTGATATCAGCATGCAATTGAAAGATTCCATGATTATATGTATACATGTATATATACATATAAAATAACTAGCATGGTATTTGGCACCTAGAATACTCACTAGATGTTAACTCTTGTCTCTTCCTTTGAAGCTATGCATTCATGGATAGAGAGATAGGGCACAAGCCTTGTACACAGTTGACCTTTGTTTGATCCCTAGCACTCAGTTTGATCCTTCTGATCCCAAGACAAATAACTCCTAAGTGCAGAGGATGAAGTAAGCCCTAAGTACTGCTGTGTGTGGCAGGAAACAAACATACAACAACCAAAAAGCTAAAATAATCTAAGAATGATGTAAATGCAAAAATAAAACTAAGGATTGGGGAAATGTTTCAACAGTAGTATACTTGCCTTTCTTTCATTTTATGGGCCACATCCAGCAGTGCTCAAGGCTTAGTCCTGACAGGCTAATGGGATATATGGTATTAAGGAATGATCTTGGCAATTGGTAAGTTGAATGTCCTGTTCACTCTACTATCACTTTGCCCCATTAGAGCACTTGCCTTACATTTGAGAGGCTTTGAATTTAACTTCATATACTACCAAAACCAACCTTGAAATACCATGAAGCTTTTGTAAAATAAATCCTATGACCTATTATATTTACAATAAGGTGTCAAAATATTGATGAAAAGATTTTTGAAATAATAATTTTTACTTATACCCAAGTATTCTAAGACCATTGCTGAAGTT
Organism: Crocidura indochinensis; assembly: GCA_004027635.1. Taxonomy (NCBI): domain Eukaryota; kingdom Metazoa; phylum Chordata; class Mammalia; order Eulipotyphla; family Soricidae; genus Crocidura; species Crocidura indochinensis. Next base: position 26,857 of record PVKC010006197.1, on the reverse strand, counting down.
TGGTTTCTTGGAGGGATTTTCAGCATAGTAGTTTTTCTTTAAGTGCCATGGTGATGGTAGATGTACACAGACATGGTTCATGTGTGCACAGACATGGTTTAGCATGTGTACAGGCATCCACAAGTCACCTGTTAAATTTTACTGTTATTTTCAACTTCTTAAAAAACATGTAGGTGGCAGGTCCTGAGAAGATGGATTAAATTGTAACTGCCTACTTAGAGGCACTGGCTTGCAGACTCTGCCTGCAACAATGATTTCAGTAAAAAGGTTACCTTCCAGTTTTTGCAGGAGGGATCAACAGTAGGAAAAACTAAACATACAGCAATCTGCCCACTCTGTGCCAGGGTCCCAATTGATACTGTCCTGTTTGGCTCAGACCCATCTGGACAACATGTGGGGTGTGGTTTATCGGTGCAGATTTGGTTCTTGAGACCAGTGAATATTTTTTGTTTTTGTTTTTGTTTTTGGGCCACACCCAGTGATGCTCAGGGGTTACTCCTGGCTATATGATCAGAAGTTGCTCCTGGCAGGCACGGGGGACCATATGGGAACCGGGGGATCGAACCGTGGTCCGTTCTAGGCAAGGCAGCAGGCACCTTACCTCCTGCACCACCTCCCGGCTCCCAAGACCAGTGAATAATTTTCAAAAGACACAGCAGACTGCTACCTGAATCCCAGTAACAACGTGCAGTAGTAGACTCCCTTGTTTATGCGTGTGAGAGCTCAAAAGCCAAAAAAAAAAAAAAAAAGAAGATTGTGCATTTTTTTTAAAACTCCACTTTTGACCAGAGGCTTTTAACAAAGCCTCCACATATATCAGTCAAACAGTGAGCTTGGCAGCCTTGTATAGAGTCTATTAAAGGGGGAATCAGGTTCATGAATTTCAAGCTTGGAGGGCTCTAATTACCTCATGCTCAAACTTTAACTACAAAACTCAGATAAATTGCTGCACTAAAACCAGAGAAGATCCTCCACCTGATTTGTGCCAGTGCATCGAAAGCTCAGTGAGGCTGATCTCAGGGAGCTTTTTCAAATCAGTCCTAAGGGAATAGGTTTTGGCTCTGTCTCTAATGAGGATGTAAGGATTACTTGGATGTTTTGGTAAAGCTACCCAGTAAATTAGTCAATCTGAAATTTTATTAGCCGCAAAGCATTGCAACAATCAGTTACATAGTCCAGGAAACTGGGGGAATTAAAGTCATTCTAAGCGGCTATTAGCTAGGTACCAGGAAAATGTTTCAGGTCCTGGTTGCTAGTTGTAACATTAAACTAATTGGCTAATAGTTACAGCTGTCTCTTCAGTGCTGTTCTTAGAGGTAAGAATCCTTCTTGAACCAATTTATTTTCACCCACAGGGGGGTCATATATTTATTCTAGTTCAAAGTACAGTTTCCACTCAAAAAGCTGAAATAAACAAAAAAAATCCTTGGTATACATAAACCACTGTGCAAAAACAACTAAAGCTAAGCTTATATAATGACACTGTAAAAGTCAGAATTCGGTGAATGTAGGAGGCAGGGGGGAAATGTGAAAAATAAACACAACTCTCAAATCTACCAAAAAGTTCTATTTTATCAGATGCACTAAGGAGAAATGTGGATTTCCCTCTGCCTGCTCTGAAAATCTCTGTGGCTATTTATCTAGTTACAAACTTTTATAGATGTGAAATATTTTAAGAAGTCCTTTAGAAATGGCCTGAGGTAATTTCAAACTTAACAGACCCTGTCCCACCAGAGCTCATTACAGTGAATTTTATAACAAAGTACCCTCTACTTAATTTTCAGAGCCTAGCCAAGCATACTAGAAATGCAGTTGCATTAAATGCAATTAATGGTACAATAAAAGCAGTGGAGTGCTGTTTAACACCCAAGAACCAGCAGTAAACACTGGCTCCATGCTCTCCCACAGTCAGCTATGTGTCAGAGAATCAGGAGTGTGCCATTTCTAAATCAAGAAAAAACTGTCTCTGCCACTGCAAAAAAAAAAAAAAATCTGTCCTTCAACAATTCCACCAAGAGACCATATAAAAGAATATAAAGTTATTCCCTCCAGTTATGCCACGAGCATCCCCACTCCTTTTGAACAAGAGGCCAACACAGTAAGCTCATATTCCCACTAGTGAGGAAAAAGGACAAATTCAATTTCGCCAAAAATGAGTCCAATAACAAATGACGCATAATGCACAAAATAATCTGATTTCATAGAAAAAGGTTTACAGTCCAATGTCAGCAAAAGACAAGAAGTCTTCTGTTGGAATCATCTGTATATTCTTTTCAAATAAATAAATCAAAAATGTAGGGATAGGCAGGAGCAACTCTCATGATATTTATGAGCCATTTTAAAGACGAAAACTCATAGCTTAGAATTTGAATAAGAGAGGCACCCAAAAATGAGCAAAAAACAAGCAAACAGAAACCAACTCACTAAATAACACAAACAAAACAGAAACAAAAACATCACGGACTGATACAATGATTGTTACAGCATTTGTCAACTAGCTAATTTGTTCAATGCAATATGTAGTCAGCCAAGTCTGCAGAGATGATTGTGATTGTTTGTATTCACCTTCCCTACGTAATTAAAACAATTCTATTGTGAATGGGTTTGATGCTGTCACTTGGCAGTCTACTTGGTCTTTGGGTCTCAGTCTTCTATTTCCATGCCTGGGTAAAGCTGATTGGTGGACAACAGAAAATGAAGAACAACAAAGTTATATTTTAACAGAAACATTCTTAACAACTAAAGTGCAGGAAAATTTTCTTTAAAAATGTATTATACATACAGCCAATCTAGATAAAGTAGATGCTGACAACCCTTATATTTCTTGGTACCTCGTTTCAATCTTCAACAAAATAGTCTTACAAGAGCTTTACCATGAGTGTGCTTTTTTAGTTTCCAGTGACCACTCATGGGTGGATGAACTAATGAGTCATGAAAGAAGCAGAGAAACATCAACAGCTTGAAGTGAACATGACTATAAACTCAAATTTTAACCTGGAAAGAAATAATTGAGTAGGTATCACATTCTAAGTGGAAGGTCTTGAGTGATATCAGATTCACTCTTTCTCCACTCAACAAATGAACCCTGAACACTTTATTCCCAAACAGAAAGCATAATATATCCCTCAAAACAATTGAACTGATATAAGTAGATATCAGTTCAAGGGTCTCACATAACTAAACAGAACGACACAAATGGAGCTCCAGACTTTGGGTGTGACCATGGGCTTTGTGAATGACTGGAAACAGTGGAGCTACCATGTGAACAAAAGCATTTTTACAGAAAAATTTAATCACATATCACATGCAAGTTCTTCAATACACAAAAAGAGATCTAGCCTCCAAAAATAATTTCACACACACCCACGAACTGTTCAAAATAAAAGAAATAATTTACAGTCACTAAGGGCCAAAAAAACATTTAATTACAATTTATAATAGTATGTTCTGAGCACTGCTTTGCTTCCCTCTGATCCATAATCCAGCATATGTTGTTCAGTAGTAGTAAATTTCTGTAGACTTGAAGGGAATTTCACGGGTCCAGGAAGGCTCATAAATCAGGAAACAATGACCACTGCCCTAGAGAACTCTTGTTTCTAAATATATTTAAAATGGCTAAAATAACTGACATACTACTAATTTCAACAAGACATATTCTATTATTACTTTTCCTGTTAGAAGATATTCTAAATCAAATCGTTATTATTTAGAAATTAGTCTGTTTTTTTAGTTTATATGTGGTTTGAAATCAATGTAACCACCACACAAAGACAAGACACAATTTAAAAATGCTCAAGAGGGGCATGAGAGATAGTACAGGGATAAATGCACTTCTTTTGTAGATAGCTAACCCTGGTTTGAACTCTGAGGCCATATGATTGTCCAAGCATTAGGAATAAACCCTGAACAGTTTTAGGTGTTCAAAATCAATCCCTTCAAAAATGATACTCATGGAGGTCCTTCTTCAATTTCATTACTGGTGGTGCCACTGACACCCAAGAAGAGGTGGGAAGTCACCTAATGTGTCTGAACTCCAGAATCATGTGGCTGAAGACTTGCTATTCTACTCATGGAGCAAGGATGTCCTCCCTTTGAAAACACTTGTTTAGTAGGTTGATAGTTCAAGGATAATAAGGGAAAGCTTACAGCTCTGGCTCCCTCCATCACAGAAACTTCTTGAAAATAGAGAGCTCTAATGCTTTTGCTACTATTATAGTTTGTACTCAGCATGCCTATCTGACTCCACTGATTTTTCTACAAGCCCTACTATTCAAGAGTCCTCCATGTCTTTCTCACATAATATCCCCAACCCAGAACAGGTAGAAGACAAATGAGTCTGACTGGAGTTCCCACATATGTACTACAGAGTTTTTTGCCAGTAATTTATAGTTTGCTTAGACTTATAAAAGGCCTGTATTTAAATGAGTAATGCAATTGTTCTTATTAATAACGAGACAGGAGCTATTTCTGAACTTTCTTCCTAAAACATTAAAAAATGTCTTGTGACTTCTATAAGTAGTGCTGTGACAAACACAGAAATGCAGAGAATACTATGCAGTCACTAAGAAAAATGAAATCATGAAACTTTTTTATGCTTTGGGTGGGTATGGAGATTATGATACTGAATGAAATGAGCCTGAAGAAGAGGGATCAACATAGAATAATCTCACTCCTTTGTGGGATATAAGAAAAATAAATTACAGTATAGTAGCAATATTGAGAGTTAATAGAGATGAGGTCCAGGAGGATCAGTCCATGGTAGGAAGCTTGCCCCAAAAAGTAATGAGTCATATTAGAAAAAGGTCCACTATGACAACGATAGTTGAAACTGATCACTCTGGACAAGAACTAGATGCTGAAAATGGATAAATTGACATACATGGTAACCTTTCATTAACAATAGTGCAAACCACAGTGCCAAAAAGGAGAGATTGAGAGAGAGAGAGAGAAAGAGAGAGAGAAAGTGAAAGAAAGAGAAAGAGAGAGAGAGAGAGAGGAGCAAAATGTCTGCTCCAGAAATAGGCAGGGTGGACGGCCTAATAGGAAGAAACAGGGGACACTGGTATTGGGAAAAGTGATTTGGTGAAGGGTCATGTACATTCTATGACTGACATTCAATTATGGACAATTTTTTAACTACTGTGCTTAGTTTTAGTAATTATTTTTAAAAAATATTTTCATGGAGTGGAGAGATAGCATAGTGGAGAGAGCTTTTGTCTCACATAGACAATTCAGGTTGGATTCCCAACATCAATATATCTCATGCAAAGCTTTTTCAGAAAGGTTTGACATGTTCCAAATATCTTCAAGTATTATGCTAGTATAATAATAAAGTGATGATTATTGCCATTGTCTCATAATTAGAAGAAAACCGAGTCCAAAGGTGTCCTGGTCATGACAAGATGGTTAGTTCCTTTATTGGATTCCATAGATTCAGTGAGCACCCTGACCTTTATAGGATGCTTTTAATTTTTCCATGAGAGCAGATGTATTGTCGTAATCAATTAAAAAATCTGTGTTTATATATTTTTCCTAATGAACCCTAATTTTCTTGACAACAGAGATCAAGTTGAGATGATCTGAACCCCATAGGAACATTCCTTTAATTCTTTACTTTTCAATCTGTGGTCTCTCCAGATGGCAACTTGTGTTCCAAGTGCACAACTATACTTGAGCTGTTTGTGCCACCTCATAAGCTCCACGCAGGTAATAAAAACTTAATTTCATATCCTTACAGCTGAATAATCCAGGATTTGTGAACACAAGAAGAGGAAGTTAACTTTAAGAATATTAATCTACATTTTTCCTGAGCTATAAATACATTCTAAAGAAAAAGAAAGATATAAGAATCTCTGGACCTAGACTACCATTTAATTGTAAGTACAATCGACTTTATTTTCTTGTCAACCACAATTTCTAATAAAATATCCTGACTTCTTTATGGTATGATCAACTTTTGCCTCAGATTACAATAAATAATCGTTCATAATATCTATGACAGGGGGGCAGACCGATAGCACAGCAGTAGGGTGTTCACTTTGCATTTGTCCAACCCTGGACAGACCCAGGTTCAATTTCTGGCATCCCATACGGTCCTTTGAGCTGCCAGGTGTGATATATGAGCGCATAGCCAGAAGTAACCCCTGAGTACTGCCTGGTATAGCCCCCAAACAAAAAAAAATTATCCATGACGTGAACATTCTAAATTAATTTTTAAATTGTGTCTGAAAATCAGTGGCAATTCACTGTTTATCCTTGAAACCTCTTTCCATATTTACTTCATTATCTTTTAGGGCATGTTTCATTCTATAAAAGTAAAGTTTAGTAGAGTGTTTTATACAGTCTCAAATAAAGTTCATATTTATTTCAGTTTGATTTATTTTCTTCAAAAGAAAATTATGTATTACTGTGGTCCTTTGGGAAAAACAATAAAGATTCAGAAATATATTCCTTTGCTCCATTTCTCCAGGAATATTTTCTCTATATGACAAAGTTAGAAAGAATGGAGAGGGACCACACCAAAATTTGCACATAATTCCTTTCCACTCCTTTCACTACTGACCTTTACCCACAAGGATCTGGCTACCCTCCCTTTCTACTTGCATATCTATAAAGAGTGGGAGGCAGAGTGACACTTGACTCCAGAGTATTACACATGAATAACACTAAACCTGTGCCATTCTTTTCTCCCTCTAATAGTTCAAAATGGCACTAACTATGTAATGGACTGCCTTACATCAGGCCCAGGGAAATAAAAGGGAGTTACTTCTTGATTTATGAAAAGCATCTAATGAAGCTATAAGCAACAATAACCCTTTGTTATATAGGGACATAAAAGCTGACAAATACAATTGCTACAAATACAATTTGATTCAAGTATTAGGTTTTGACCCAATGTACAATATTTTATTATATGAATATAAAAGATAAATCCAAATGGAAGTTTCAGAATGTCATTTCAGGTCTAGAGTGATGGTACAGCAACTAAGGTACTTCTTTTACATGTGGTCAACCTGGGTTCAGTCCCCACATTTCATATAGTATGGTCCTCAGAGGTTACCAGAAGTGTTTCCTAATCAGAGCTATGAGTATCACTTGAGTGCCTGGTGTGGCCCCCAAATTAAAAGAAATAAAAGTCTTCCCTATATTTGTTCATAGTTTTTCAATCAGTGTGCTTTGATCAACCACTATATTCTGGACATAGGTATGACTAAGAGGAATTTGGCCCTGTTTTCATAAGAATTACAATTAAGTGGATTTGGATTATAGCAAATGGAGTTGAATTTAAACCACAACTCTGGCTCACACTAATGATCACTGATTCTCAAAATGTGAAAATTAAGATACCAAAGAGATCAACAAACTAGTGAGCCTATCAAGAACTGTGGAGAAATATAGAAAAATTCTTAATTGAAAAAGACAGATATCCATTAAGCATATGAAAAATTTTCATCATCACTTACTCTCAGAAAAACACATCAAATAAACATTGAGGAATATTTCATACCTATGAAAATGGCAAACATTAACAAAAATGGGGTAAAAAAAAGAACTATTGCTCACTACTGTTGGGAATGTTGTCTGATTAATTCTCTATAGAAAACAGTTTGGAAATGTTTCAAAATATAAGAACAGAACCATTCCCACAAATTCAATCACCATGTTTGAACCAGTCCAGCTCCATAGACCTACTCTTTTCTCCAATGAGATGTAAATCAAGCATGAAAGATTATGGCTACACCAGCCTAGCTGACAAAGAGATGCTCATCTTGGGAGGACAGCGTGGACCAAATCCATACCCTGCTGAAGCCATGCTTCATCACCCAAAATCACCATTTCCCCAATAGCCCTGTCCTATTTATTAATTACTCTATGATTCTCTTCAGAAATACTGATTTGACCACATTTCAGATATGCTGGTTTGGGGGGCTGATATCATCAGGGCTCTTTAAAGCAAGTACCCTACCTCTGTTTCTTTTCTTTTCTTTTTTGCTTTTCTTTTCTTTTTTGTTTTTGGGCCACAGCCAGTGATGCTCAGGGGTTACTCCTGAGTATGTGCTCAGAAATCGCTCCTGATTTGGGGACCCTGTGGGACACCGGGGGATTGAACCCAGGTCTGGCAAGGCAGACAACTTAATGCTTGTGCCACCGCTCTGCCCCCTCCATGCCCCCTTTTCTTTTATCTTCTTTCTTCCACAACCCTAAAAGTCATAGTATTAGTAATAGTGCTTTGAATTTCTGGAAAACTTCATTTGTTTGTTGCTGTGATCCCTAAAGGAACACTTCAATTGAATAGAATGGACAGCTAACAATATCTTGCTAAACCTTTTGCCATTGTATTAATGACTTCATTGGAGATACAATAATTTTCACAAATGTATTCCCTACTGTACTTTTTCTTTTTTCTTTATTTTCTTTTCCATTTTCTTTTTATATTTTCTTCCTATTTTACTTTCAATATATTTTCTTTTCCTTATCTGGAAACAAATGTATTATGATCAATTATGTCAGCTATGTGACACATTTTCTTCACATAAGAAAAGTAAGAATAGAGATTTCCTCATGACCAGAAATTATACATCTTGGCTTCTATCCCAGAAATGAAAAAGAAAAACTCCACAAAAATATATGTATACCTATGTTCAATGTGTTCTAGTCAAGACATAGAAACCACCAAAATGACTGGATAAAGATGAAAGGATAAAGAAGCTGTTGGTGAGTCAGGGGAGAGTTCAGGAAGTAATGCATCTGTCCTGCATGTAGTAAGCTGAGTTTGCTCCTAGGTACCATCTTTTGTCCGTGGAGCATATCTGAGATTGTTGAACTCAGATCCAGGAGTAAAACTAAAGACAACTAGGTATGCCCCCCTCAAATTGTGGTATGCATATGTTGATGTTTGTATGCAGCTTTAATAATATATGAAATAATTCATTTCACTGAAACTTGAGTGGAACTGCTGGAGTGCATCATATGGAATAAAATTGATCAGAGGGCGAAGGGCAAATACTGGATGAGCTCATTCATATTGTATAGAGAAGTGAAACAATCAATAGATAATACTAATTAAAAACAAACTCTGGGTTCTAGAGTACAAACTGAACTCCAGAGGATGGGGAGTATGTGGACAGGGCATGACATCAGAGTATGAGTGGGGAGTCTTAGGCATTTTTAGAAAATGAAGTAACTGTGTCAATAAGCTTCAGTATCACTGTAAACACGTTACTTTAATAATAACATTTTAAAATATATGAATAGCACTGCATTTAAAAAACCTGCCTACTTGTAAAGTAACTGGTTTAAAATGCATTATATAAAAATATAAAGTATTTCCAAAAGGAAGCTATATTATGCAAAAGCAGTCAGAAATCAGAGAAATTCTGAAGGATTTTGTATGAGAAGGCTCCACATTGATTATTGACACTACTTGGTGCCCCCCAGTTGGACCCCCAGATAGTTTCTCTGGGTATAGCTCTGGTGGCCCATTAGCATTGCAGGGCCTCAGCACACTGAATAAGCATATGTAAGCACTGACCCATCAGGGCTTCATATCCTAAGTTCTTCCTTGGTTTCCTGAGCACTACTTGGGCTACCATTATCCTAAGTCCCAGGCAAAAATGCACACATATGAACATACACACATAATACAGAATAAAAGAAGACCTAAAGAAATAGTACAGTGAGTTGGACACTATCCTTGCAGATAGATGACCTAGGTTTGAGCTCCAGCTCCTTAGATGGCTATCTAAGCCCTGCCAACAGTGATCCCTGAACACAGAGGGAGGGTAAGCCTTGTGTACAGCTGGTCGTGCCCCCCCCCCAAATAATAAAATAAAAAGAATAAATTCCCCTTTCATTGAACATAGAGAAGAGTGTGTGCATCCTGTATTTGTAAATTTTACCCAACAAAGATATTTCCGAAGGACCAAAGCTTGGAGCAACAACACTGATTTTTCCACCAGAAGGTGCGAATATTGAGTGGAAAAGGCTGTACACTGTGGTTGGTTGAGCATAAAAACACAAATCTGACTTTTGACTGTGCCTGATGCCCCATGCAGTGACAGGTTGCAGCTGCCACACCCACTCACATCTTTCCCTTCCTAAAAGATTATTGAACCAAGCTATTGTTTACCCAACCCTAGCTGGTGTGTGGCCAAACACATTTAACATATAAACCTGGTAGATTTTCTTTATAAGTAACAGATAAGACATCACCTACTCACAATCAAGGCATCTGCCTCAGTGCTTTATCCATTCTAATTTACAAAGGAACATTTTTTTTTTTTTGCCATTAAAGTCTGTAAGCTTAAAACTACTGTTGTCATGTGTGTTGAGTTAACCAAAGACTAACATCAGTTAGGGAATGAGAGAATTAGAGAAGGGAGAGACAAAAGATAAAAGTGATGAATACTGGGGGTGGAGCCATAGTGCAGTGGTAGGGTATTTGCATTCACCAATTGACCCAGGACAGACCTCGGTTCGTTCCCTAGTGTCCCATATGGTCCCTCAAAGCCAGAAGCAATATCTGAGCACATAGCCAGGAGTAACCTCAGAGCATGATCCGGTGTGGTCCACAAACCAAAAAGAAAAATAAAAGTGATGAATACTTTGGGGATGAAGTGATAATACAGTAGGTAGGGCACTGCCTTGATTGGCTGGCCAAGGTTTGCTCCCTAACATCCCATATGGTCCACTGAGTATTGCCCTTAGTAATTCCTGTTTATGAGTCAGAAATAACCCCTGAGAAGTAGCACACAAAACAAACAAAAAAAAGTGAGGAATAAAAAGAAAATATACAAGGCAAGAATAAACTAAAAATAAAAAGGAAAGCAGAAAACTTAGCACAAAAGAATGAGCCACATTTCTAGAATGGGTGATAATCTTTATAATTCAAAGTATGTTTTTAAGTGGTTGAGGTAGGTATTTAAAGAAAGGTGTTATTCTGTAAGAGTGAGAAACAAAAATAATATCTACCTACATAGGGCCGAAGTGGTGGTGCAAGCGGTAGGGCATTTGCCTTGACGTGCTAACCTAGGATGGACCCCGGTCTGATCCTCTGGCATCCCATATGGTCCCCCAAGGAAGGAACAATTTCTGAATGCATAACCAGGGGTAACACCTGATTGTTACTGGGTTTGATCCAAACTCCAAAAACAAAACAAAAAAAACGCCTACTTAAAAACAAAAGTAAGAAATGCCTACAATGCCCAACTTAAACTGACTTCTATAGAGTTTCAAAAAGCCCTCTTTTAACCAAAACCAAAGTTGCTCAATGCCCCTTCAAAATATATTCTAGGAATATTTGTACCACCAGTGGCCAAGATATTTTTTGTGGAATTTCAATGCAAAGCAAATGTATAGAGGTTGGCATAAAATCCAAACTGTCTGAAATGGAACTGAAGATAGAGATTCAGGGAGATTGGGAGAGATAAAGAATTAAACATACAATTTTTTATAAAGACCATTTAATGCATGGCATCAAGCTTGGGTAGCCAAGCCTTTCAAAACTGAGGTGCTAGTAATGGTGATATGTATAGGCCTCCAAAATGGGTATGGGTACAGAATAAGACAAATACTATATGAAAATCACCATCTCTGTAGGCAGGCTGTAAAAAACATATCATTCTTATTGAAAACTAATTCATTCAACTGCACCCCAGCAGGATGTAAAGAACAACACACAGCATTCGAGAATGCAGAGCATCAGGGGGCAATAAACTTTATAAAAACTATTAAAGCATATGACAAAGCAAGATAATAAAAGGAGAAAACAATGGAAATGTCAGCCCAATTTATTAAGTACTCATGTTGACACATAAATTTGAGCACTTCATGAAACACACACATGCTTATGACATTAACATTCTGATACTGCACCAACACCTTTGGTCTGTCAAAGCTGACCTGTGTGGTATAGAGAAATCAAAACCTGTGGGATGCCACCTGGGAAGTCTGATCCAGAAGTGTTTCCCACCAGGAAATGCTGGAATTGTTCATAAGTACCTCAGATATTGCTTCAGTCACAGACATGGAGGTTAACTGAAAACAGTATCACACATATTCCTAAGCTAGAAAGGTAGCCAAGCACTTGAAACTAGTGGGCAGCATAGGCAAACTTGCCTCAAAACCTACCTTTCTCTTTAATTTCTGGAAAGTTCAATAAATAAGCAGACTTGGACAATTAGTTTCAGACAGTGACTAACTCAGCATGCTATAGCACAGGTCTGCTCATGCCCTTTTGCTAAAGTGCTTCCATTCTTTGCTAACCCTCATCCCCGCCCCCAGAGGCATAAAATGTCTTCCTTTTGAGATTTGCTTCACCCAAGTTGAAACATATTGAGAGTTTTATTTACACATTAGCAAATATTGTATTAACTGATTTCCTCCTGTCACCTTCCCTGTGTAAAGTAGTTGGCAGTAGGGGGAAGAGCCTGAGCACAGACCAGGGAAGAAAGGGTAAAGGAAATGTTTTCTTCCAAGGCAGCATGACAAGGCCAAGATTGGTGACAAAGAAGCTAATAAAGCAGAAAAGATGACTGAAATTAAAATGTAGCCTTGGAGATAAACAGTGCTTAAGAGGACATTAGTCTACTTACAATGATTCTGAAGTAGCCAAAATAAAAATAAAGATAATTACTTTCAATGAACCCATCTAACTCTCTCCAAAATTATTTCCTGTTAAAGACCTATAGATGCCATTCAGAATCTTCTTCACACCAAACAAGAAGTAGGGCAACTAAAATAGAATCCAAGTTTAAAAATAAATCATTCAAGAACCAAAGCAGATATTAACATCTGCCAAGCTAACAAGTGTAGAGTACAAGCATATACCATGTTCCCTAATGTAACTGCCCAATAAATTTGTGATAATGAAGATATCGCCATTATAATTGATTGCCCCACCCCACTCCCATTACCATTTTTTTTCATCTCTATCTCCCTTTCTCCTCTTTAATTTATAGGAGCAGCAGCACTGACCATGAACAAATAATCTATTTAAACTTGTACTTTGTTTGTTTTTATACCACACAGGACAGAGCTCCTGGCTGGTTTTGTACTTAAGGAATTACTTTTGGTGGGCTCAAGAGACCCTATCCTATCTCTTTTCTGGATGGGGTGGGAAGTTTGGGCCACACCTGGTGAAGTTTATGGGTTACTACATTAAAAAAAAATAGATTTTGGTAGTGCTCAGGTGACCATGTGGAATGCAGGTGTTTTTTTGTTTTGTTTTTTTTTGGTTTTTGGGTCACACCCGGCAGTGCTCAGGGGTTACTCCTGGCTCCATGCTCAGAAATTGCTCCTGGCAGGCACGGGGGACCATTAGGGGCACAGGGATTCGAACTGATGACCTTTTGCATGAAAGGCAAACGCCTTACCTCCATGCTATCTCCCGGGCCCCAAAGGATGCAGGTATTTAACCTGATTTGTTTAGATACAAATCAAGCACCTTATCCACTGTACTATCATTCCAATCCACTGCTGCACTATCTTTTTCCCCCAACTTATCATTGTTTTATCATTTTTCCACACCAATCAGGTTTGTGACATTACAACGCCTGTTTCTGTATTTCTTAGACTATACAGATACAACAAAAATTAATTTAAGCAAAATTTTGTTTTGAAATTCCTGTCAGGTTTAGATTTTAGATTTTAGGTGAAATGTTTTTTTTTATGGCTAAATTATTAAAACCTGATACTCAGCAGGTGCTACTAAAATATGCAGTTTATGATACATGCGGTTCCCTCAATTTCGAACACCAATCTACTTTAAGATAATTTGTTCTCTAAATTGTTATAGTATAAAGCCACACATTTCCTTTCACTTGTTTATGGAGATTAATTGAAATAGAACATGCTTGCAATTTATAGGTCAAAGAAGATTTTTCCTTTTGGAGTGGAGTTAGGAACAGAAAAGTAACTCATCCTCCAGCTAAAACTTGAGAAGGAACCATCAAGAAATAGAATATTTTTTTGTTTCTATTCTCATTTTATTTTAAAATTAGAGGTGATAGTGTTATCAACTGTCATGAGGAGATTGTACAAATGGTCAATCTGACTTAGGATAACAAAAATAAAACCATTTTTTCTTTATTACTACATTGTATAAGCCTCTTGAGCTAACACTTTCCACCTAATTCAAATAAATCTATAAAAATCTATATTTAACAAAACTGTAACTATGAATTTAACACACTGGCATGCTAAAGTATAAATATAAAGAGTTTATTAGAGAGGATTTGAATTACAGGATATTCAATTAGCATTAAAATTTAAGGACAGTCTTTTTTGGGAAACCATATGGATATTCTTCATAAAACTAAAACTTGAGCTTCCATATGATCCAGCAATACCACTCCTAGTGATATACTCTAAGAACCCCAAAACACAATACAGAAAAATTCTCTGTATTCATATATATGCATATATATATATTGCAGCACTATTTACAATAGTCAGAATCTGTAAACAACCCAAGTGCCTGAGCACAGATGAGTGGCTATGAAATTTGGTATATCTACACAATGGAATAAATGCAGCTGTTAGAAAAATGAAGTACTGAAGGTTCCTTATATATGGATAGATATGGAGAGTATTATACTAAGGAAAATCAGCCAGAGGGAGAGGCATAGAATATTTTCACCCATTTGTGAGATACAACAAAAATAAGATAGTATCATAATACAATCCAGTGAAATACAGATGAGGACCAGGAGGACCAGTCCATGGTAGGAAGGAAAAAATACAAGATAAACAATGAGGGAGGGAGAGAGGGAGAGAGAGAGAGAAGAAAGAAAGAAAGAAGAAAGAAAGAAAGAATGAAGGAAAGAGAGAGAGAAAGAAAGAGAGAGAGAGAAAGAAAGGAAGGAAGAAGGAAGGAAGGAAAGAAACAAAAAAGAAAGAAAGAGAGAAAAAAGAAAGAAAGAGAGAAAAAGAAAAACAAAGAAAGGAAAGAAAGAAAGAAAGAAAGAAAGAAGAAAGAAAGAAAGAAAGAAAGAAAGAAAAAAAGAAAGAAAGAAAGAAAGAAAGAAAGAAAGAAAGAAAGAAAGAAAGAAAGAAAGAAAGAAAGAAAGAAAGAAAGAAAGAAAGAAAGAAAAAGAAAATACCCGTCCCAGAGGCAGGCAAGGGGGAGAGTGGAACATGGGACATTGGTGCATCGGTGAAGGGTGAAGTATATGGTAAGACTGATATTTAAACATGAATAATTTTCTAACCACAGACCTTTAATATAGAGGGCTGAAGAAAACTTTAGGAAATTCCTTTACCAAAGCAATGTGGTTAAGCCACATAATGCTTTATATTATTTTGTCTATACAGGATATTAACAGTAGTATAAAATGTCAACAACTCTTAAATTAACAAAATGTAAAATGCTTAGCCATAGAATGCAGCCAAAAGAATTATTGTACATTAAAACAGAGGCTAAACAGATCTGAAACACCAACCCCAATTTTTATGATTATAAGTTCTTTGTAGCATGTTAAAAGATAGAAATAAAAGTATGGGCTTTGTCATATAGAAATGTAAATCACAGGTCTTGCCAATAATAAAACAAAATATAAAAATAAGACAAAAAAAGAACAACTATTGGGGCCTGGGAGATAGCATGGAGGTAAGGCGTTTGCCTTTCATGCAAAAGGTCATCAGTTCGAATCCCGGTGCCCCATATGGTCCCCCGTGCCTGCCAGGAGCAATTTCTGAGCATGGAGCCAGGAGTAACCCCTGAGCACTGCTGGGTGTGACCCAAAAAAAAAAAAAAAAAAGAACAACTATGAAATAGAGAAGAAATAGCTAAGTTTTCAATTTCTTGATCGAATTTTACATCCAGTTATCCTGGATCGTTTATTTTATCTGAAATTCAGTGTATTATATCTATAGTTTATCTATACTTCAATAACTTAAGTACTTTAAATACATATAAGTATATGAATATTCTTGAAATTTAGGCTTAAAGACAACTCTACAGAAAAATTGGAATGCTGGCTTTATAGGATTTTTACCTATTAGAAAATTCTAACCATAAATGTCATTTGATCTTTTTTTTCCACATTAGATCAAAACTTTCTTGCTGATTATTTATTTATGTCATTTGAAGGAACTAAAATCAGCCTGTCTCCAAATTTTGCAGCCATCCATACTTTTCCTAATAAGAACTAATTTTACAAGGTCCTTTCTGGCCAAGAAACTTTCAACCACTATAAACTAGTCAGACACAATACAAGATGATTAGACCAGAGTATATAGACTGTGTAGCATAACTGCCAGTTAAACATTATAGCATGCTTCATTTTAATCATGTAGCTTTCATCTTTTTGAACACCCTTTTAGCATCTCTTGAGAAAAAAAATAGAGACTTTGAAAAAGCTGAGATACTGCTAAATACTATAAGCTGATGCTGCTATACTGTGCTTTGCCCCCTGACTTCCCAAACCCATGATAACATAAAATATCCTACACAATACTTTAAGGTCTAATACTTGTGGTCTTAAATTAGATAGTTATCTTCAGTTGAAAGGTCAATTTGAATTAAGGTTAAAATGCAATCACATAACTTACTCAGATTTATCATTATTATGATAATGTCCGTAGTATAACAATAATAAATAAATGGTGAATTAGCAGAAAACTTTATGGCATGTATTATTACACAGTTAATTACAGGGTTAATTTATGTGAGGCCAAACATAATGCAATTAAAACAAAATTCTACATTATAAATGCCACAAAATTACAGTCAGCAAAATAATTTTGGTGACTGCCTTAAAGATGCCTGCAGTAATACAGTTTTCATTATATCTTAGTAGAAATAGGATAAATGCAAGAGCTTTAGAGTAAGCCATTTCCAGAAAACTTAAATGCAAATCTCTAAGTTTCATCTATTTGTTGACCATGCTATTTGAGAAGAATTTATATTCTTATGTGCCTACTTTTCTGTAACTGCATGGTGATCTGGGCCCAAAAATTGATCAAAAGACAGATTTGAAGTTTTGAAAATCTTTAGAGATAATGCTATTTAATCCTATATATAAACCTATTTATTCCCTCCCATATGATAAAATATTGAGAAAAATATAATATTGGAGTTTATAATTAAAGACATAACATCTAGGGGCCGGGCGGTGGCGCTGGAGATAAGGTGCCTGCGCTAACCTAGGACGGACCGCGGTTCGATCCCCCGGTTCCCCATATGGTCCCCCATGCCTGCCAGGAGCGACTTCTGAGCGAATAGCCAGGAGTAACCCCTGAGCATCACTGGGTGTGGCCCAAAAACCAAAAAAAAAAAAAAAGACATAACATCTTGGTATGAGGAGAAAAAATATCAAGTTTAGAGAAAGTCACACATTTGCCAAGATTTAGGTGCCTTTTACTAATTTCTTGAGAGAAAAATAAGGTAAATATTTTCAATAACAACATACTATATTTGAACATTCATTTTGATAGTATACCAAAACATGCTTTAAAGGACATCTTAGATGAATGACAATTTAAACCTCCATCTGGAGTTATAGTTCATGAAAAAATTTAAAAGAACCAGAAATGTGGCTCAGTGGTGGACAATTATCTTACATATATGAAGCCCTGGATTTGATCAAAATAATAATTATAATAATAAATAAACAAATAGACAAACAGGGGGCCAGAGACATAGCATAATGTTAGGGCATTTGTCTTGTATGCAGCAGATACAGGATCCCAGATGATTCCCAGTACCTGCCAAGAGCGATTTCTGAGTGAGCCAGGAGTAATCCCTGAGTGCCACCGGATGTGAGCCAAAAACAACTGCCCACTCCAAAAATAGACAAACAAATCAAGGGTAACTTCCCCTCATTCCCCCTAAAGTATTTGTATATATTTATATAACAAAGAATTTGTACAATTTTAAAATAAATAATAAAAAAAGAGAATATGGTTTGACAAAATTTGAATTTCAAAATACAGTGGGGGCATTTTATTTTAGATAAAAATATTAATTTACATCTATTTATAACACAGTTTTTGTTTAAAATTTATCCTAAATCTTTGCCCAATTTGATCAAGTTAGAAACTCGAATGACGTACAGTGGGTAAGACATTTGCCATGCATTTGGGAAATCCAATTTATTCTCTAGGGACCATATATGGTCTTCTAAATACTTCAGCGAGTGACGGAGCATAGAGTAATCCCTGAAAAAGATTGAATCCAAAAACACAACAATAAAAAGAAAACAAAGGAAGAAAGTGATAAAGTTTATTTTTGATAGAGTTCATTCTTTATCATAATTGTAGATTTTCTAGCCAGTACATTAAAGCATGAAAAAGATATTAAAGTAATAGAAAAATAAATTGGGGCCAGAGCAATAGCACAGAGGTAGACTGTTTACCTTGCATGCAGCCAACCCAAACAGAGCCCAGTTTGATTCCTGGCTTCCCAGATGGTCCCCCCGAGCCTGCCAGGAGCAATTTCTGAGCACAGAGCCTGAGTGTGACCCCAAAACAAAAACAAAAAAAAACAAAAAAAATGAATAAATGGTCTCTAAAATGAATGACATTATCTTATGTATAAAAATGCTAATAAATTATCAAAATACATAAATAATTTTAAAATAGTACACTAATACAGTTTTAGGTATAACAATGAATATCCAATAATATTTTGATGCATTATCAATTAACAAATATTTGGAAAATGAATTAAGGAAAATGCTATTCAGAATGGGTATTTAATAAAAAAAAAGTAAATTTCTTGGGAATAAACTAATAAGAGAAGTATAATTTTTGAATTATAACAGAATTTTTTTTCATTTAAAATACTGAAAAGAATGAATTATTAAAAATATTTAAATAAATGGAGTTATATGTCATGATACCAGGTAAGATAACTGAACTCAATATGGTTGATCTCAAAATTCCTCAGGCTTTATAACAGAAATTAAAAACTTGGGGGCCCGGGAGATAGCATGGAGGTAAGGTGTTTGCCTTTCATGCAAAAGGTCATCGGTTCGAATCCTGGTGCCCCATATGGTTCCCCGTGCCTGCCAGGAGCAATTTCTGAGCATGGAGCCAGGAGTAACCCCTGAGCACTGCCGGGTGTGACCCAAAAACCAAAAACCAAAAAAAAAAAAAAAAAAAGAAAGCACAACTTTTGCTTTGTTGGAAACTGTCTCTGAAAATGGTATATATCTTAGATTCCTAGCATGATCCCATGAATATCAAAGTTGTCCCTAGTTAGTAGCCAGTGAGAAAATAGAGACCTTATTTATACTGGCTCATGGGATAAAAAAAACTTTTTCAACAACCAGTGGGTCTGAAAGAGTTCTTAAATTTAAATAAGAGATTAATTTCAACGAGTTGACTCAGAAACCCTGAATTATGGGCCTGTGGATCTATATTCAAGTTTACAGATTCTATAGAAACTGGATAAATCCATGTCATTTTCTGATTCTAACCATGTGATAATGTGTGGATTTGCACTAGAAAACTAACAGAAATAATAATCAAAACCATGATGAGGTTTTACACATATTAAAAGATAACTGAAAACATCTGGAACTAAAAATACAAAATTAAAATCAGAAAGTGAATTGGTGTTAGCCAAAGATTGAGAATGAATCAGGAATTGCCTGTGAGTTGGTGCAACGTAACTTTTTATAAATATAGGAGTCTTAAAATTTGATTTTTAATTTAGTGGATAAAAGTTTGAAACTCACTAGTAAGCATTCAACTGCACATTTACATTAATGGTATAGTATTTATATATAGAGAGAGAATGTAAAATATGCTTCAGTTAACATTTTTTTATAATTTTTATTTTGACCAAAGTGGCTTACATATCTTTCACAGTAATATTTTAGGAACATATTAACATTGAACCAGGGGAATTCCCATCTTCAAAGTTGTCCTCCCTCCACCCCTGTTCCCATCTTGCACCCTATATCCCCCATTCACACCCCCAGGCTGCTAGTATAATTTTAAATTTAAAATAGAGGCTCTTGAATCCAAAAATAATTACAAATGGCAATGAAACAGTGACATACTTATAGTATACTATGATAATGCAAACCTATTACTTTGGCTTTAATAATATTTACAAACATTCAAATGTCAACCATTGTTAAATAAGTGGACATTTCAATCCTTTCTTGTTCATATTTGAAACATTGTTTTGCTGTTTTCTCCAGGTACATGCATTTTTATATCTGAATATTGCATCTTGTGCTTTAATTTAATTTATATTCCAACTTTCTGTGAACTTCTACCAAATCAGGCTGTATGTTTTGTATTTTGTTGGTTTGCTTATTTTGAGGGGCTCTGAAATGCTATGATACTAGCAGAGTGACAAAAGAAGTTTTCGAAGTTCTGCTGAAGTTATTAACCCTCTTTTCAGAGTCCTCTCTTCCTTAGCATGTCTGAAATATTGAGTTTATTTTATAACCTACTTGGTTATAAAACTTTTTTCCAATTTACAGTATACTTTTCATGTACACATTTTCAGTGGAGAAATTTTATATCTGTCTTAGATTAAAAGATGAAAGTTATATAATAAGAGTAAAATTAGACCCCCTTGGATAGAAAATGTAGCTTTGCAATAGAGTGCATGTCTCATTCAATGCATAAGGTTCTGGGTTTGATCCCCAACATTACATTTATGTCATGTGTCCTTCAGAACTCCTTTACTTATAAGCTTTTTAATTTATAAAATAGACTGAGTCATGCCAGTGTTTGTAGATTATTAATTAGAAGTGATTCAGATTTAAAGTTTAATGTCACACTTGCAGTAATATGTTGTTGTGAAATCCTGGCAATTTTTCTTCCTTTTAGTCAAATAAGAATTCTTTGACCTACTAACAAAAGGAAACAACCAAATCAAAATTCTCACCAAGAAACTGACCCAATACATTACTCAAAAGTCACAAAAAGAAAAAATAAGTCAAAAGAGAAAGTAAGAGCAATAAATTACAATGGCAGCTCTTGGGAATATTTAAAGACACTATTAATGAGTATGTTGATATATTTTTTTCAATCCACCTTGTAACTACTTGCAGACTATTCTTAATAATGAAACCAAGCTGAATCCATCCACATAAGCACACAGTAGCAGAAAAACAATACCAAATGCAAAAGTATTTTTTTTTTTCTACTTTTCACTTTACCCTGTCATACAATCTTGGGAAAAATCACCATTCACCTCTTAGTCTGTTTCCATGTTGGCAAAGTAAAATGAATAATAATTGACCTTCCTGTTTAAAATAAATCATATGATGACTAAATAAAACAGTATGTATAAGAGTGTCTGATGAATCAAGCTGTATGCAATAAAACAATTATTTTGAGAGTAAAATCAAAGAATGATGAGAGCAATAAAAATTCATTTTGCTAAATTTTGGGCAAGTACACAATTTGCTTCATCAAAGTACAAAGTAGTCACAAGAATCCATAACTTAATTTATGAAAGCTCAAAGTTGTTTATGTGTCTCATCTTATTTAATTCTCTAACATGCAAGCTACTCTTCCTATTTTAGGAAAAGAAGCTTTGGAGCCAGCACGATAGCACAGTGGGTAGGACATTTGCCTTTTATATGGCCAATCACTGGCATCCATATGGTCCTGTGAACCTGCCAGAAGTGATTTCTGAGTTCATAGTCAGTAGTAACTCCTGAGCACTGGTGTGTGTGGCTCAAAAACTAAAAATGAAAAATTATGAAGTGAACCCGATGCAAACAGAAAAGGTACCATCATATTAAGACTCACCTTCTAGCAGAACTATACTCTGAAAATTCTCTACACATTAAGACTAAAGGTGACAGTTTAAATTTGTGTTTTAGTGTTTTCTGTTACATTCAACTTGGAGATGGAAGCCACATATTAGTCTTTGTTATCTTTGAGACAGAGAATGTCCAAATGGCAGAGAAAGTAGCCTCATGCCAATAAATATATTGTCATAAACTTGGAGGTCATTATCTAGGGAAGGTTTTATTGTTTGCTTCTAAGAGGCCATGCAGTTCAGCAATCAACTTGGACCATGTCTGATTGGTACATGGGCTCTGACAGTCTGTACACAGGCTCAATGCCATGCAACCATATGGGTGACCATAGATGCTGCCAAGTGACAATGTAAAAGAATCAGAAGTATTTGAGGAGGGCAGTAATCCTAGTGAGGGACATCCAAACAGCCTTCTACCCTGAGATTCATACGCCTGTGGTTAAAGCTATGTAACATGGTTAATTTAGGTTGGGTTAATCTCAAAGTACAAAAAAAATCCTCTCCTTTGATCACAAAGGGTCATTAAGACACTTAGAGAAATCACTTAACATAGTCCTATCAGTTTCTGCCTGCTTTCCCCTGAAAAATCATGATACATTTCTCTTTCATGGCTTTATAAGGTATTCTGCTACATTTCATGATACTGATCAAGTATTTGAAAAGAAAAATGGTCTTCATAAATCCTAGTAACCTAAGTTCTTACTCTGAATTTTTTAAAAAATATGGCCATATTTATCTTTGTATAGATAAGAATCATTAGGGTGAGATGCTGGCAAACTCAGTTAAGAAGTCAAGTAAAGCAGCTGAACCACACAAAAAAAATTTAGCTAAAGAAAGAAACTAGATAATAACTTTTTTGGTGTCTAAGTCTAAAGTATCAAGTAGCTTTGATCACTTAAAATTAGTTGGGGAAAGGATTGCTCCTTCAGAGTTTTACGTAGCAACATCAAGGAATACCTTGTCACAGTGTATAGACTAAAATGCATTTTGGATCAGAGCAGAAAAGGAAATTAAAGAACAGACAGACTTTTCTCACCCAGGTTTCAGAATATCAAGAAACGTTATTGTTTTGAGACACTATCGGGCAGAGAAGTAGAAAGGAATCTATGTACTCCAAGGCTGGAGAAGTGAATATGTTGCACATGTGTAAATATATAAGATGGTTTATTCTGAAGAGTGTTTCTATATTGCATGTATATATTTTGCTCATCCAAAATGCAAATGAGATCAATAAAGCTGAAAAATTGTCTTGGAGCATCAAAAAAGATTTCTAAAAGCCTGATGACTTTTTTCATAGATGAGTCATTTTGTTCTCATATCAGATTCTGTCCATGCTTACTTCATGTGTAATTTTGAAAAACTTGATGTCCCAACTAACACCATGTCAAAAGCAACAAATTAAAATGGAGATTCAAAATGCTAATGGCTGAAAGGAATTATATCTGACAGTAAGAAAAAGATGGAAGGAAGGGAGATAAATAACAGGGCAAAAAGTCCTCAAAATGTCCTATAATCTCAGTCAGTTAGGCAGAGTCAGAGCAGTCCTCCTAGCCCAATGGACCCTGAGGCTATGACATCATCTTATTTTCATGGTAATTAAATGCATATATAATGATGCTCCCAAGTCATAAAGAAAAGGCTTGATTATCCTCCACAAAATTTTTTTTCAAAAATGACTTAAACAACAAAGTTTGGTGATTAAAAATGGGGCTCCCCATTTTATCCAAAATAGCAATATCCTCTAAGTTCGAAATAGAGGAATTTTTTTAAATGTTCTATAATCATATGTATAAATTATGAACAACTTTATAGTCTTAAAAATGTCTGGATACTGATGAGATCTTACCCTGATAAGATGATGCCTGATTTATATGCTTGAATTTCAAGAGTTATGATGCAGCATATAAAATGTTATTATAAATTGCAACTCACTGCTTTCCTTGGTACTATACTATAGTTTGAGGATGTTTTATCTTCTCCTCACTAAATCATTTAAATGTAGATAGCTTAAAATCTGCCAACTTTTGTTTCCTCTCCTCCACCTCAAGCTTTAAAATGTATGCCTTCATTAGAATGCTTTCCTCCTTCACACCAGCCAATAATTAATTATTCTTCATAAATAAGTAAAATATCTCTTTACAGCTAGGTCATTGCTCAATAGAAATTATAAATTGCAAGCTTCTCTCTTTGTTCTCACAAACAAATAAATCCAGGGGAAAGAAACCCAGACTTTTAGAATAACCTTTTCCATAAAATGCTACTCCCCTATCCTCCAAAGTGGATGTTATGTGACTATCAATTTATTTGTGGGCTTCTGAGAAGGCCTATGGAAGATGAGATGCCTAATAACTATAAAAGTGCCTTGATAAAGTCAGGAGAATAGTTTTTTATTCTTATTTTATACATTCAGTTATTTGGTATACAGTGAATAGAATTATCATTCAAAGCAATTCAATGACAAATTGAAGGAATTATGAACCTACACTGAGTTTAGTGAACTATAATTAGGCCATTAAAGTAGCCACCATTGAGAGCGTATTACATGCATATCATTATGCCTGCTGGTTGACATGTTCTCAGTTAATCCTCACAAAACCTTTGTGAGTGTGACTTGCCCAGGGTCACACAGAAAGCACATAGATATCAATCAGGACATCCTGAAATCAGCAAATACAACTGTTTTAAGTCAACAAATTTAAAGAGGTAAAAGTATTATAAGCATATGCATACAGTGGTTTTTAACTTATTCAATTAAAAATTTTACCATCTAATATGCACCAAATCTTTAATATGTAATAAATATTTATTGTATGAAAATAACACTCATACAACACACACTTGCTATATTCCAGGTTTCTTTCTAAAAGAAAGTAGATTACATATAATAGTGATCTTCAAAACAAGCTTAGAGAAAAGTCTAATACAGTTTCCTGTTTAGAACTTTCTGATGGGATGACCTTAGATTTAGAACCAAAGAAAGTACTTCTATGTCCCTAGATGGCCCAATATTCCAGAATCCTGTCAGTCATCAAAGCTCCACTAAACTGTTCCACTACCTAAATTGAGACTGCTGGCTCTTTCAAAAACAATCAGTTCAAACTTAGACACCAAATCCAAATCTAACGACATCAGAATCGATACCCAATCTACAACAAGCTAGACATAGAAGGGACCACTTATACTAGCAGCTGGGCGGGGGGGGGGGCAAAGGAGGGGTGATATGGGATGCATGCTGGGAACAGGGGTGGAAGGAGGACAACATTGGTGGTGGGAATGCCCCTGTTTCAATGTCACTATGTACCTAAAATACTACTGTGAAAGATTTGTAATCCATTTCGGTCAAAATAAAAATTATTAATAAAAACAATTGGTTCTTGGAAGAGTGAGTTAACTACGGAAATTCCTGTGTTGTTGCTTCCTTCTTAAGGACAATTTAGTTTCCAAGCTTTGTACATCTGGTTCATCCTAACCATTCAGTTTCATCCCCCGTGGCAACTAAGAGAGTTTTCTTCTCTTCATCTAATCAAAAGCAGCAAATTTTGTCTCTCAAAGTTACCTCTACCTTGTTTTTGCAAATCATGTGTCATTATTCTAAATGATGTTGTTAGAAAATTTGCTGTTTCATTGTTTCTTCTATCTACCCTACTCCAGAATAGAAGACTGACAACAACATTTGGTACACAACACATGCTCAGCAATATCTTTAAAATGTGTTCAATCCTCAAGGCAAATAACAAAACATCATACATGAGCTGTCAGCTTAGGGAGTTCTGAGAGAGAAGGCATGTTCAAATATTGGCCAATAATATGAAAACCAGAAAGACATTGGGGAAGAAAAGAAAATCCTTGTATCTTTGTGATTCAATAACAATATATTGAAATTTTTTGGTTTAATATTAAATCAGAGAAAAGGGTTCAAAATATTTTAAATGGAAAATTTTAAAACTCTTCATGTCAAAATATGAGGAACACAGCTAAAATGGGACACTAAGAGAAATATGTATCTTTAAATGTAGCCCTCAAAAATCTCAAAGGTGGAGTGGGGAGCATCAGCTGGAGATTTAGATACAGAAATGCTCTTCTCTAAAAATAACAAATCTTCTTTGTCTTATGAGCATTAAGTTAAATTACTTTTCAACAATAGTCAAATAACAAAAACTCACATAGGTATACAAAATTTCTATCAAAAAATCAAGACAAAATTTGCACCTATGAGCTAAGATGAAAAGCAATACTTGCAATCATAAAATAAAAATGATTATACATAATTTTCCCAAATTCTCCCTCATATAATTTCAGCCCAAAGTTTCTCAATTATGATTTTGGTAGTTTAGCATAATTATTAAAAGTCAAGTTCTTAAGCCTTTATAAATAAGCTTTTGATGCTTCATTAAACTTTTTAAAGCTTATGCTGTATTGTAAAAGATTAATAATAATATCATTATGAATCTATAAAGGACAAATAATTGTAGAACTTTTTAAAACATCAAGTAGCTAATTACAGAAACAAACAAAACAGAAACCTATAATAATCACAAAGTGGTTTTATCAATTGAAAAACACAACAAATATATTACAGACAAAAGAAAACTTTCTTTTAAAATGAACAATCAATTAATTGCTAAGTACTTTTTATTTGTTTCTGATTTTAGGGGGATCTAAATTGATGGTGCTCAGGGCTTTCTCCTGCCTTTGTGCTCATAGATTGCTTTAGAGGGGCCCATCGGATCATCTTCTCAGTATTGGCAAGGCAAGTGCCTTACATGCTGTACTCTTTCTCTGACCCTAACTGGTAAATTTTGAAATTCACTCATTGTTGCCTCTTTATTTCTTGCTATTTATCTTCATATATGTTCTAATTCATCTAACACTGACAACTGATGTTTTCTTGACACACACAACGTTATTTTAGTTTATTTTATTGAAGCAATATGGTTCACAACAATGCTCGTATTATTTGTTTATACTTGCAATGCTAACTTCAGTACCCTGTCAGAGTGTCAATTATCCCCCCATTACTGTACTAAGATCCCTTCTCTCTCCTTACTTCCACTTTTTCAGCTTTAGTTCATTATCTCAAGGCTTATTTCCATTGAGGACTGTCTACTTTTTTTTTTTTTT
>PVKC010006196.1:19105-31677 GCA_004027635.1 Crocidura indochinensis | reverse complement strand
CCACCTTTCCATTTTAAGCTTTCAAAACATCATTGTTACAAGCCCCAGTTTAACAAGGTGTTCAGTAGTAGATGAACCTCTTGTGGTGAAATATAATCTTAAAACATTAGTCGGGGCCCGGGAAATAGCATGGAGGTAAGGGGTTTGCCTTTCATGCAAAAGGTCATCGGTTCAAATCCCGGTGCCCCATATGGTCCCCCGTGCCTGCCAGGAGCAATTTCTGAGCATGGAGCCAGGAGTAACCACTGAGTGCTGCCCAGTGTGACCCAAAAACCAAGAAAAAAAACATTAATAATTAGTAAAATTATTAAGTTGAGTGATTTTATTTTTATATTAGAAATCATTTTGACAATACTAAACATATGAGGAATACTGAACATTGTGGAATCCAATCCTCTAGAGAGAACCAATATAACATTTATCATAAAATTATCTAGGTTTATTGAAAATTAAGCTCTCAAAACTTGGAATCGTGTGCTAAAGATCTTTACCACCAATGTTTTCTCTTCTGCGTATCACTTGCCAAACTGTCACAAAGATTACTTGAAAACACACTTCAATGGTTTCTGTGTTGAAGGCAATTTATTTGACTGGCAGAATGATAGAGAAACTATTAATAAAATACATTTTACCAATTTTACAACTCTCCCTGGTAGCATGATATCAAGATTTGATATTGTGATCCTAAATAACAAAGCTGACCTTTGGCAAAATTGTAAATTATAAATTGTTTTATTTTGTAGCAACTTTATTTTCACTAAATTCCTATGTGATGCCCTATGCGAAGCTCTAGTCTTGTGCTGTTGGGTATCAGAATCATTATCACATGTGTCTATATAAATTAATACAGTTTAAAATTCAGTTATTCAGTACACCCAACTTCATGCCAAGAGCTCAAAATCACTCAAAGGTGGCTATTCTGTAAATTACTCATATAAAATATGTCTATCATTGCAGTAAATTCTTTTTGACAGTGCTGTCCAATTTTCAAATTACCTGATAATAATCCTTGGTATAAAAATTTCAAAACCTTTAGAACCCTCTTATCTATTAGATAACTTCTGGAATTTTCGTAAAATACATATTTAGAGAAAGTCGGGTGCTCAGATATTAACAAAGAGAGGACTCGGAGATCATTCCTAGATTAATTAAAAACATTTTATCTTTCATAGCAAAAATTTTTTAGGAAAAAGTATTCTAGGGATATACTACCAAAATAATTTGTAATGCCACTTTGTTTCAATTTTAGATGGAATCCACATTTGAGTTATCAAATCTGCATTTTAAACTATCTTTAATTCATAATTATAGAATACGGAAGTTTGAAAATTAGTCTTATAACTGCTTTAAGTATGGTGGTAAGAAAATTGTCATGATTGAGTTTCAGTCATATAATGCATATTACCTTCACCGGTCTATATTATCTGCTCCAATGTTTCCAGTTTACTTCCCACCCACCCGCACCACCTGTTTTCTCTCTCTCTCTCTCTCTCTCTCTCTCTCTCTCTCTCTCTCTCTCTCTCTCTCTCTCTCTCCTCTCTCTCCTCTCTCTCCTCTCTCTCTCCTCTCTCTCCTCTCTCTCTCTTCTCACTTGATCTCGTTCTTGCTCTCGCTCTCTCTTCCTTTCTTTTGATACTGACGTTTGCACTATTGTTAGTGAAGAAATATGTATCCCTTTATCCCCTTATAGTACCTTTTAGTTTTTGTCCAGAGTGATTAATTCCAACTATCATTGTTATAGCTGTCTCTTCTCAACCCTAACTACACTGCTCCATTATTCGTATCAAGCACCTAACCATGAACTAGACCTCCTGGCCCAGATCTGTATCGCTTCTAGATATTATTACTACATATTTTCCCGAGAATTATTGAGGGGAATGTTCATTATTGGCATCCAATTACCAGTAACTTACACTTGAATATTAATCCTCCGATGATTTTTATCTTCGCAGTGATAAAGAGCAGTATAAAATTTAGGTTGGCAAAAGAGATATTTTTGACAGCTAGATTTGTTTCTTTTCAAATCATACAGTATATACAGAGGCTCACTTCCAATATATGTAGAGTCTAAAATCATTCAATGTGATAATGCACATTTATATCGGAAAGAAATGTTCTAATTTGCTCTTTAAACAATTAGCTTTTTCGAATTCTACTTACATTTCTGTCTTTAATTTTATTTAATTATTTCTTAAGATTAAAATGTATTAGAGGGCCAGAGTGATAGTGCAGTGGTAGGACATTTGCCTTGCACATGGCTGACCTAGGATGGACTGTGGTTCAATCCCCTGGGGTACCATGTGATCCCCTAAGCCAGGAGCAATTTCTGAATGCATAGCCAAGAGTAACCCCTTAGCATCACAGGGTGTGACTCCCCAAAATATTGAAAATAAAGGTTATAGAAAAATTATAAGGTTTATCATGTTTACTGTGAATATATTTAACATCCATATATGTTATTATAGATAAAATATTAGCCTTTGTATCATTTGTTTGTTTGCTTTTTATTTTTTTTTTGTTTTTGGGTCACACCTGGCAGCGCTCAGGGGTTACTCCTGACTCTATGCTCAGAAATGCTACTGGCAGGCTCAGGGGACCATATAGAATGCCAGGATTCAAATCACCATCCTGCATATAAAGCAAACGCCTTACCTCCATGCTATTTCTCCGGCCCCAGCCTTTGTATTATTAAGATATTACTTTAACAATTTAGTTTTAAATAATTTATTTTGACAAGAATAAGAATTGTAAAGAAATTTTATTTTTAAATTATTTTAATCACTGATTTTTTTTAATTACTGGTTATTGCCTATGTCAGGGCTAGAGAGTTAGTTGGGTCAGGAGATTTCCTGGGTTTCATCTTCTGCACATCATCTGATCTCCCAAATCCAGCCAGAAGTGACCCAAGAACAGAACAAGTATTAAACCCTGAACACAGTATAGTATGGAACCAAAATTAAAAAAAAAATTACAAATGCTTTATAGGTTTAACTTCACACCTCTTTATCTTTGTGGGGAGGGGGGACACCTGGTGACACTCAGGAGTTACTCCTGGCTACATGCCCAGAAATTGCTCCTTGCTTGGGGGACCATATGGGACGCCAGGAGATCGAACCTCAGTCTCTGTCCTAGGTTAGCACGTGCGAAGCAAATGCCCTACTGCTTGCGCTGCCGTTCAAACCCCAACTTCACACCTCTTTAAAACGCATACTGATATACCACAACTAATACTACTATATCAATGTATCTCCTGCCTCACTCCATTCCCATCCTCCTTCCAACTCTGGCAATTTAAATTCTTCATGCACCATTCAAAGAGATTGTATTTCACTTTTTATGCTCCCTAGTTTTGTAGAATGTAATACATATGAGTGAGATCATACACTATTTGTCTTTGTACTTTTAACTTATTTGTTTGGCATTACCCCTCTAGATCCTCATGAAAGGATAAAAACAGACAATTAAAATAATGAATAAAATTAAAATAATAATTCATTAAAACATACAGAAAAAATCAGA
This sequence comes from Crocidura indochinensis, assembly GCA_004027635.1. Taxonomy (NCBI): domain Eukaryota; kingdom Metazoa; phylum Chordata; class Mammalia; order Eulipotyphla; family Soricidae; genus Crocidura; species Crocidura indochinensis. The sequence goes on along the minus strand of PVKC010006196.1, from coordinate 28,158 downwards.
ATTATTAAACAATTTTATTGTTTTATTGTTTAGATTAATAGTAAAAGTAAAAATAAGATACAAAAGTTAAGCAGTGGAAATGAACAAAAAGAAAATAATAATTTGCCAGAGAGATAGCACAAAGTAAAGCATTTGCCTTGCATACAGGAGGATGGTGGTTGAAATGCCAGCATCCCATATGGTCCTCTGAGCCTGCCAGGAGCAATTTCTGAGCATAGAGCCAGGAGTAACCCCTGAATGCTGCTGGGTGTGACCCCCCCAAAAGTAAATAAATAAAATAGTAATCTGTTAAAGAAGGAACAATTCTGAACAAATACTTCTCCAATGACTACATACAGTTTACCAGTAAACACATGGAAAAGAAAATTTATCACTGATTATCAAGTAGTTGGAAGCCCATGAAAATAATCTACACCTAAAAGGCTAGAAACAACAAACACTAGATGTGACTTGGAAAAAAATAAATATTTATTCTTTGCTGGTGGAATGTAAATTGGTTCTCCCTTTTATTAAAAACATAAAATTTTCGTTTCATTTCTTTTTTATCTTTATTTAAACACCGTAATTACAAATATGATCGTAGTTGTATGATTTCAGTCATGTAAAGAACAACCCCCTTCACCAGTGCAACATTCCTAGCACCAATGTCCCAAATCTCCTTTCTTCCCACCCCACCCCTGCCTGTGCTCTACACAGGCTTTCTACTTCCCTCATTCATTCACATTGTTAGGATAGTTCTCAATGTAGTCATTTCTCTAACAGCACTCATCACTCTTTGTGGTGAGCTTCATGTAGTGAGCAGGAACTTCCAGTCCTCCTCTCTTTTGTCTCTGAGAATTATTGCAAAATGTCTTTTATTTTAAAAATGAACCTAATTTAAATATCTTGTGAGTTTTATTTTGCCAACTATCTAATTATTATAAAGATTTACTAATTAAAATAGTGCAATTTGTCAACAAGGTGACTACACATATAAAAAACATATGAATGAGATCCTGAACTTGATACAGATTGAAATCCAGATGAATTAAAAATCAAACTATGCAAAATCATGTCAACATAATAATAAAAGATAAGTAAAGTCATCTAAAGGGCTATTGTATCATCCTTCCACCCAACCTTCCATCTTGTCTGGTTCTATATTCTTTATTCTGGCTAAATGAATAAATATTTCTTATTTATATTTTGTTTGGCAGCTAGCATAATTTTCTAATGGGATGGGTGTGTATTTTACATGTAGAAGACTGGGTTCCATCCATAGCATCATATGATCCCAAGCACCAAAAAGCAGTTCTTAGCATGGAAGAGGGAGTAGTCCCTAAGCATCAAAAGTATGACCCACAAAAACCAAAAAGTTTGTTTTTTTTTTTAATTTTCTTTTTTAAGATATTTTGTGAGAACTTTAGCTCATTTTTCTGAAGTAATGTTCACTATTTCTATAAACTTTTAAGGATGATATTCCAACTCAAACATATTTCAGAAATGATTTAATCAGTACAATGCAGATCTAGATTATCCTCCCTATTTCTATAGATACATCAATATAGTAATTCTATCTAAGCTTTGGGCATTATTTGAGAGCCATCTCAAATAGAATGATAATTCTCCATTTGCATCCAGCATGAGATTTAGACACATTGTTTGTGAAAGAGTAATATATATAATATAATATAATACATATTATAATATATATAATATAATATAATATTCAGTTGTTAGCTTCCTTTATGAGACTCATATGACATAATACATTTAGAAGACAAGCCTTAATTTCAAAAGTTTAGATGTCTTTTGTGTAATGTATTAATTTGATCCAAGGTCAAACAATATTTAAGTGCTATATCAACAATATATTTATTACATGGATCTTATTATTTAGTGTCTTAATTTTCATTCAGGATTTTATAAATTTTAAAATGTATTTTGAATCACTATGTGGTATATTTGCAAAGCTTTTCATGATGAAATTTCAATTATATAATGTCTAACACTCAACTCTTCTCTCTCTCTTCTCCCTTTCTCTCTTTATGCCTCTCAAGTTCTCAGAGTTTATAGATTACTTGTAAACATTTTCAGCAATATTAATAAAAACAAAGACAAAACAGAGATATTTTTAATAAAACATATTCCAATGTTATGTTAATCAATCTTTACTGGAAAAAATAGACCAAATAAAACATGTAGAATTTAGCAAAACATAATGTGGTTTCTGATGTATAAGTCTGTCACATAATGACCTTTTTTTTGTTTTGTTTTTTCGGACCACACCCGTTTGATGCTGAGGGGTTACTCCTGGCTAAGCGCTCAGAAATTGCCCCTGGCTTGGGATCGAACCATTGTTCTTCCTTGGCTTGCTCTAGTGTCACCTCACTGGCCCCAACATAATGACCATTTTTAAGACAATTTATATTGAGACAGATTCAGGTATTTTCTAGGAATAATCTTATTCAATATTCATATCTTATCTTAGGGTAATCTAGGAAGATATAATTACTTCACCTTATAGGTATGCTTAAAGTATATACAAGTAATAAATAATTTACATTCTTCTCTAATTACAAATCTTATTTCAATTAGCCATTCCATGTTATGTAAAATATTTGAAATAATTTCTAACAATTTTCTTCACGCACAAAATATATTTAATATACTCTCATATTTTATAAGATCATCTTCCATTGAGGCATAGAGGACAACATGAACAAAAGTATACTTTCTGTATAACAGAGATATATGGTGAAATTGAAAGAAAAATAATTTAATATAAAAACATTTTTAAATGGGATATATGTTTATTTATATGATGAGGATAGTAATCTTTTATAAAAAAATGTCAAGGAAATTTTTTTCTGATAAATTGTGCAGAGAACTGTCAAAGTGAGGTATACCTAAAAAAAAAAAAAAATAACTACCTCCCAGACATGAAAAATATGCTTGGTTCACTTTAAAAAGGCAAAAAGATCAGAGACGCTAGTTAGAATGGAACAATTACCAATTGTATAACATTAGACAGACCAGAAAGAAGGTGAATAACTAGCAGGGGTTTCTAAAAAATGATTTCACTAAGATTTTTAAAGTATCATTCTGAACAATATGGACTATAAAGGTAAGGGTTAATTCAGACCACCAAAGAGTTAATTTATTCATGCAAGAATACATGTTGAGTTGGAGAGATGGGATATTAGGCATGGCATTTGTCTTGCATGCAGTCGATCCAGCATCTGGGTGTGTCCCCTAAATAAAAAGATCATATATTACTCAAACTAGGGTGATATTAATGGTAATAAAATGTCCTGATTTTTGTTTTTTTGTTTTGTTTATTTGTTTGGGGGCCACCCCCAGCCGTGCTCAGGGGTACTACTCCTGGCTCTGCACTCAGAAATCACTCCTGTCCAGCTTGGGGTACTACATGAGATGCTGAGGATCGAACCCTGGTTAACTGTGTGCAAGACAAACACTTTGCCCATTGTGCTATGGATATAGCCCCTTATTAAGATTTTTTGAGGGGGCCGGGCAATGGCGCTGGAGGTAAGGTGCCTGCGCTAACCTAGGACAGACTGCGGTTCAATCCCCCGGTTCCCCATATGGTCCCCCATGCCTGCCAGGAGCGACTTCTGAGCAAATAGCCAGGAGTAACCCCTGAGCGTCACTGGATGTGGCCCAAAAACCAAAAAAAAAAAAAAAAAAAAAAAAAAAAGATTTTTTGAAAAATATTCTGAATGCAGTGTTTCTAGGATTTCTTATGATAGTGCACATTATGGTGTAAGAAAAAATAAATAGAGAAAAAGGAAGCTGTAAGAGGAAATCTGAAAACAGCCCCTACAGAGTCAGAGTGAAAAAGATTCAAAACTGAGAGTTTAGATGGTGTAATAGTAAGCAAGGAGGCTAGATGAAAAAAAAAGTGTTATAAACTGTCAACAGTTACTTATATCACCAGCAATTTCTCAATCCCATGGGCAGTAGTAGTTCTTTGATCTAAGCAGCTACCATTCCCCAGAGTCAAAGGCAGAATACTTGAACTTTCTTGGACAAGTTTGAATGCTCTATTAAAATTAGTCAGCCATCTTGGAATAATATATCCAGTAATGTTCTCTTGGAAGTTGCACCACAATGTACGCTTCTTAATTCATGACTCACTGTTTAGGATTTCCCAACTAAAACAACTCTGGTTGTATTTAGCTTTGACCCTTCTTTCATCTCAAATCCCTGCGTTAGATAAAACTAAGCTCTTATTCCTCATCACTGCCACCCATTGAGCAGAACTAGACCTATAATTCCCAGGAGAAAAAGAACAAAAATAAAGATTCTGGTTCATAAGTTTATAAACAACGGGTTGTGATGTTAAAGGCTAAATACATTTAGACATGTGTGGTCACAAAGCTTTTATTTGCCGATCTCATTTTACATAACTTGGACCAACAAAACCAACAAGAGGGGAAACACACAGGTACAAGGTCGAATCAAGGGTTCAACAAAGTGCTCGAAATGATAGAATCAGCAGATAAAATGTTTCACAGGTTGCTAAGATACCTTAATCTGGGAAAAGAATCAGAATTAAGTTTTTGTTAAGAGGTTTATCATTCCCTATCCTGATCCTTTGATAGAGATAGTCTAGAGGAATCTTAGCTTGGCAATTATATGACTGGTATAATTGGGGGAAAGTTTTTTTTAAAAAGGGTTTGAATAGAAAGATAATAGCTTAAGAATTCGAGAAGTCACTTGGGGAGAGTTAGGTCATCTTGAAATTGCTTTAGGGAAGTTTAAGCTATTTAGAAGAGTTTTCTTTTTGTAAAGGGAAAATAAGTAAGCAAGAATATTCTCTGTGTGGTTTTGCACCCGATGCACTAATACTGGTAGAATCATGCAATTTATTTAACTGAGAAAAGGAAAGTTCATTTAATTAAAAATAAGTGACAATAATATATCTTGTTTTCATGTGTTTTTTGTAAAATCTCAAGTTTACATGATGCATATGTATTTATTTTAACCTGTTAATTTAACTTTAATTTTGACAAAGGAAAACAATGCTATTTTATTCCCCAGTCACTCATGGGAGTGATATTCTAAAACTACGAATATATGAAACCATACTGAGTATATTTAGTTATTTTAGACATTTTTACATATATACTGAAAAACATAAAAACAAAATCTACATATGTAAGTTTAGACTTATCTATCTACAATTTGACTCATTTTATTATTTGACTCATTTTAGAGAAATTTATTTTATTTTACTTCAATAGAGAAATGAGAGGATAGATACATATATATATATACATACTTACTGTATGTAGGAGGGAAAGGTATATATGTGTTGCTTTGTGTGCCATTCAATAGTTGCAGTCCTGCAAACATTTTATCCATAAATCTTCAGTATCTACCCCTTAAAATCAAGAACATGCTCATAAAAATCATAGCATGTAGCAAGACATAAGCATGTATAAAATCTGTTATGCAATTCACAGTCTCATAGACTTGTGTCAATTATGCCAATGAAATACTTTGCATGGATTTTATCACTAAATAGCTCATTCTAACATGACACATTACTTATAAGCATGGACTCTGCTTAATCTTCAATATCTGGATTTTTTTAAGTCTTTTTCATATATCGCTTTGGCTTGTTTTAAGAACACAAGCAATAGTTTGATAATAATAAAGAGATGTATATAGCATATGAATAATAATGATGCACATAAATATCACAAAGATATACAAATGAAGTTATTCTGATGATAATATGCACAAGTAATAGAATATTCATTCTTAAATTACATTTTGCCCTAAAGAAAACACTGTGGCATATATATATATATATATATATAAATGATTATGAGCCTTGAATTTAATAATTATTATTATTGATGAAACTAAATATAGCTGGTTAGAAACCCTACTTTTTCTCGGTGTAAAAACTAAAGTTCTTTTGTATTTCTTAAAGTAGGTAGTGGTAAAATTAAATGAACCCTGTATATGTTGAAATATTATTTTTGGAAGATTCCATAATGTTCGGTAGGATTAAAATAACTGTTCACATAAAATATTAAAGTTTGTATTTCATTTAAAATAAAGATGCATTGGAAACAGGGGGAAAGTGTAGGAGGAAAAGCATTTACTTGCATGTGTCTACTTCAGTCATAACCCTAACTAGATCTGTATGCTATATCTAAACTCCTGAATATCACCAGGAGTAACCCATGACTGAGCACAGTGTGAGAAACAGGCCAGGTGTAGCCCAAAAACCTAAAATGAAATTAAATGCTTTAGTAAAATTAAAAAATAGAGAAAATCGAAAATGCTATGAGAGGGAAAAAACGATTCACTATTTTTTATATGAAAAACATCATTGAGGAAATCAGAGAGATATTACAATGGGGTTAGGGTGCTTGCCTTTCATGCAGGCAGCCCAGATTCAATCTTCCATATACAAAGCACCACCAGGAATAGTCTCTGAGTGCAGAGTCATGAGTAAAATCTTAGCATCACTCAGTATGACACTAAAACAAAAACAAACAGAAAAATTATTGAAAAGCAAGGTATATTACCATCTATCTAATTTTATTTTAATTGCCAAAATTTTGTTTTAAACATAATTTATAAACATACCCATAAGTTATGTGAATCGAGTTAAGTCTTTAAAATTGATATCTCCAAGCCAGGAGTGATTTCTGAGTGCATAGCCAGGAATAACCCCTGAGCGTCACCGGGTGTGGCATTAAAAAAAAGAACTATATAATAAAATAAAATAAAATAAAAAAGGAGTTGTTGGGTTAGTGTGTTTTTAATATAAAATATTGAGAATGTTTTAATCTTATAAGGTCTTTAAAACTATATTCAGTTAAATTTCTTTCATTACAACATTATTATGAAATCAGTGGTTTATTTAAAAATAAGTACAACATTGTTTTAAAGTAAATTTTTATTGAAACTATTGTGAATGACAAGTCCTTCATAGTTGGATTTCAGGCATATAGTGACAGTGAGTTAGGGTTATTCCCACTACCAGTGTTGACCTTCTTCCACCAAAGTTCATAGCATATAGCATGCATCCCATACCTCTACCCTTAGTCCCCCACCACACCCCACACCAGCTCCCTGCGTCTATCAGTTTACCAGGCTATTTTAAGATTAGATTGTTAGACTTTCAGACTCTTTATTCTATTGTTGACTTTGGCTTGGATATTTAGTTCTGGTTTTGTTGTTGAGACTACTTGGCCCCTGGCCCTCATTATCTTTTTTCTTTCAATTTTGAAGAAAAATGCAAAAATATGAGGTAAACAATATAATTTATGTCTCAAGGTTCTATGAAAAAGGCATCATCCCTATCTAGAAAATACAAATAATTACTTTTTTTAAAAAAGGGGGTGGCAGGCTTTTTTTTTTAGGGAGGTTGTTTATTTTTTGTTTTTGTTTATATGTTTTGCATAGGAACAGCAAATGTTGAGGAAATTAGAGAGGAAATACCCTTGGCCTAAAAATCAGAGTGTTGCTACCCATGAAGCATCCTTTTAGAAGACCAACTGCAGTCTCCAGGCATACTATAGCATCATTTTTACATGGATGCACCAAATTTGCATCATAAAGAATCTGAAATACAGTGTACATTATAAATCTGGGAAACAAAGCATCTGCTATTGTATAGCATTCCACCTGAGGAAAAGAGAGACCCAAGAAATGTTTAAATGTCAGAAAGAAACTCACAAGAAAAATCAATGCTAAAATGAGTAATGAAATAAGTTGCAGTCATTAAGCATAATACAAATGTAACACTATTCCTAGTGCTGCTCAACCTAATGTACTTAGAATCTGGTAAGAATAAAAGCTACTTACAATACTTAGACTCAGATATTGCTCTAAATAGTGCAACTGGCCAATACGATACAGGGAAATTACAATAATATCAAACTGTAATAATCAAAGTGAAGATGATGGTTTTGGAATGCTGTAAATATGCAGTCAGAGCAGGTGTTTGCACTTGAGCACTCATTCATTCTAAAACCTTCCTAAAACTATATTTTTTAATCTTTTCTCCTTTGTTAATGAGGAGAGAAATTCCACAAGCCACCAGAGTTTGGTTATATTTCAAAACAAATATTTTTAGAAAAAATGTTATATTCTGAAAACAAAGCTGAATTGTTATGTTCACGTTGAATATTTCTAGTAATGTGAAGTTATATCCTCATTGTAACGTAACTGATTCTATTGATAAATAGAACAATTGAATAGACAAACTTTGGGGGCTGAAGAAATACTATAGTATGTAAGGTGCTGCCTGGAAGCACCTTCAGTTCTCCAAACTCACCAAGAAACTTGCCAGGAGTAATTCTTGGCTCAAAAATAGAAGGGAAAAAAATGGAGGGGAGAGGAGGTGAAGGGAAGCTAGAGAAAAGAAGAGTAAAATCAATGAGAACATTCTTTATACTATTAAAAAAATCCCCCTTCCAAAAAATACTCTTGCATGTTATACCTACTGTTTCCTTAAAACACTGTAATATATTATGTTTGTGTGTTATGTATATATATACATATACATATACACATATATATATATATGTGCTTACTCTCTTTTGTAGAATGTTCATATATTTGATGTTATTGCATTCTTCATCTAAAATTTTTAGAAAAATTTACTTCTTGCTTAAATATTATTTTCTACTAGGTCGTAGTCAAAAGTTAATTATTACTTGGGATCAGTAAGATAGTACAGCAGGGGCGGGAGAGATAGTATGGAGGCAAGGCATTTGTCTTTCATGCAGAAGGTCATTGGTTTGAATCCCGGCGTCCCATATGGTCTCCCGAGCTTGTCAGGAGTGATTCTGAGCATGGATCCAGGAGTAATCTCTGGGCGCTGTTGGGTGTGACCAAAAAAAAAAAACAAAAACAACAACAACGACAACAAAAAGATAGTATAGCAGGTAAAGCATTTGCCTTGCGAGCAGCTCATATGTGTTAATCCCGGACCCTACACAGAATTTCCCCAAGCTTCTCCAGGTGTGCAGAACTAGGAAAAAGCTCTGAGCAAAATCAGTGTGCTCCCAAATGTTAAGATT
>PVKC010006196.1:0-19005 GCA_004027635.1 Crocidura indochinensis | reverse complement strand
CATATATTTGATGTTATTGCATTCTTCATCTAAAATTTTTAGAAAATTTTACTTCTTGCTTAAATATTATTTTCTACTAGGTCGTAGTCAAAAGTTAATTATTACTTGGGATCAGTAAGATAGTACAGCAGGGGCCGGAGAGATAGTATGGAGGTAAGGCATTTGTCTTTCATGCAGAAGGTCATTGGTTTGAATCCCGGCGTCCCATATGGTCTCCCGAGCTTGTCAGGAGTGATTCTGAGCATGGATCCAGGAGTAATCTCTGGGCGCTGTTGGGTGTGACCAAAAAAAAAACAAAAACAACAACAACGACAACAAAAAGATAGTATAGCAGGTAAAGCATTTGCCTTGCGAGCAGCTCATATGTGTTAATCCCGGACCCTACACAGAATTTCCCCAAGCTTCTCCAGGCATGCAGAACTAGGAAAAAGCTCTGAGCAAAATCAGTGTGCTCCCAAATGTTAAGATTTATAATCCACTTTGATTAAAATAAAAAAATGGGAAAGGAAAAAAAGAAACTGCAAAAATAAATAAATAAATATGGCAATTAGCAAAAATATAACTTAAAAATTATTAGTTTATATCTACCTATATTACATTGAAGATTATAACAAAAGAGAATAGACTGTATTTGTAAAAATAGAATTACGATAAAATAACTTTTAGAATTCTTAAAAATCATAGAATTCTAGTATATTATTCAATAGAATTAGGGAATTATTAGAAAATAATTTTATAAATAAAAATGGTGACTTGTATGCTAATGTTTCCGAATAATCCACATTTTTTATAAAATTCTAAAATATGATTTTATATCCCAGAGCATAATCCTGTTGAAAATATCTAAGTAAGCAAAATGAGCAGCATGCAAGCAAAATAAATAACATACATTCTAAAACATTCTGTCATTTGTTATTTGAGCACTTATAGTAAAATCATTGGAGAGAAATATGTAGTTGCAAGCATCTACTGTATTTTCAGGATGCTCAGCAACCACGAAATGAATTTCACATCAAGACCATAATGAGAAAAAAGATTCCAGAATAATTTCCTATTTCTCGAATTGGATATGAATGAACAGAGAAGGCGATCATTTCTAAAAACAACATCTCATCCAATGGACTGAATCCTTACAATCTTTGTATTAGGAGCTAACATTTGAAAAAAAAAGTATGCAATCATTTTGACATGTCTGGCATTACTTATTTTGAATACAGTCAATTTCTTTCATATAGCAACAGTACACTAGTTTAGTTGTGATTTTTTGAAAGTGAATAATAGGAGCAACTTTTGCAAATTCTCTTATCCAATTATTTTCAGAGAAAATAGGGTGATTTTTTCCCCTTATATTTCTTTCAGCAGGTCACATATATAATTATGGTTATTATATCTCTGATCCTTTACTACTTTTCTATAATATCCATGGTTAAAAAAAGAGTTTCATTTTTTGTTTTCATAATGTTGTTATTAGTCTTAATACTTTGAATGTTAGTTATTATATGTCTGTCTTTCCCAATGGATTGCTTTCAAGATTCCTATCTCCCAATTTAGGGATTTGTTGTGTTATATATTTAAACTTCAGTTTCTCACTCATGTCAAAATAAGATAAACATGAACATTTTATTAAAATAAAAAGGCATTAAAGCAAATAATTAATATGACATTTTCATAACATTGTTACATGCAGTAAGTGCTCAATATAATGTTTCTTATTGGGCCATGAAAAGTGACTACTTTTCCTAACACACAGTATAAATCAGCAAATAGTAATTTGCCTCCTTCATGTAATTTCTTCATCCTTTTTATCACTTTAGGATTTATATATTCAATTAATTCTTTATACATGGCACTTCTTATAGTTTCATAAATTAGGATTCTCTGATAATTACAGTATTTCTATGGACCTCCTTATATATACACTTTTTAAATCATCTGATAAACTAAGTTTGGGAAAGTAGAACATGACAAAATGCTGCAAATTTTATTATTATTCACCTATGCGTTAGAAATCTTTATTAGCAACTGCATAGGTTTCTTTTACACCAATTTCATAGAACCAAATCTCAAACCCCAACTTTTTTTTATTAGCTTTCTTCAATGTTCTCAAATAGCAATTTTTTTTATTGTTTTAGATGCCTTTAAACCTAATGACATAGGCTCATCCAGGGCAGTGTTTGGTTATTTTTATATGAATTCCAAGTTTACTACAAAGAGTGGTGAGTGCAATTACAGAAATAACTACACTAACATCTCTCTTGACAATGTTAATTAGTGAGAGAACTAGAATGCCTGTCTCAAATACAGGTAGGGGGTGGTGGGAATGCTGCACTGGTGAAGGAGGGTGTTCTGCTTATGACTGGAACCCAACTACAATCACGTTTATAATTATGATGCTTGAATAAAGATATTGTTTTAAAAAATAAAAGCACATCTCTTGAATTGAAGACGGGGGAGTCTTAACTGCAGAAATTTTACCTGTATAAATCAATTTAACTAACAATGGCTAATGGAGACACCTGCTTCTCACCCACAAAGTCAAATTTGAGAAATTAGCCTAAATATGACCCTCTGCTATTAATCACAAATGCTTTGCAATTTGTGCAGTTTCCTGGTTGAGGAAGTAATAAAGTTCCTTGTCCACCACCCCGCATATCCATTCCAGTCTTACATAAATGCATCTAATCTTTTACTCATCTTTCCTGTCCTCCAGTTCAAATGCTCCAGGCTCCTTGTCAAGTCCTCAGTTGGAATCCTTGGTTTTATAAGCAAATGTAACCTGACAGAAAACCTATGAGATTTCCAGAAATTCTTAAGTAGGAGATCCATCAAGGGTGAAATTGCCTACAATAGTCAGGCCATTACTAAATTTCACTAGGGATTTAAAAGGTCCCAATCACAGTAAGACCTAAACCACTTTAAATCTCTAAAGGATCAGTTTATGTAAACTTGGGTAAAATCTAATGGTCATAAAAAAATGAATAAGAACAATTTTTTTCTTGAATCAAACTTTAAGCTATCTGCAAAAGAGAGTCTTACTAAAAAGACCAATAGTAAATATAATAATAAAATTAAAATATATGAAAATATTTAGGGGAAATGTCATTCATTGTACCTCTCATTTCTACAGCGCTTCATATAAAATTGTCATTACATTTTTGTTTGTACTAAACTAATTTAATTAAAATTGCATTACATATTTACATATTGTATTAATTTTTGTGTCATAATATATATAAATAACATGTTATATGTTCACCTGGTCCTAGAACTACCATAGACACCTTGAAAAAGATATTTGGTGTTGTTGATGTTATTGTTGTTGTTGTTGTTGTTTTCTTTTTGGCCACACTCAGAAGCACTCAGATGTTCCTCCTTACTCCGCACTCAGAAATTACTCTGGTGGGCTCAGAAAACCATATGGGATGCCTGGGGTGCAACTAAGTCACCCACGTGCAAGGCAGGCACCTTACCTCCTGTGTGTTGCATGAAGATGCGGTTGAGTAAATTCATCCTTCTCTGTCTCTTCCCTCTTCTTCTCTGTAATTTCTTTGCTCTCTCTCTCCTTTTCTCTTAATTTCTTTTCCCTCTCTTCTTATTCTCTATTCGTCCCTCTCTTTTTGTCTCTGGGCTTCTTCTTATTCTCTATGTATCTATCTCCTGTCTTTTTCTCTCCGTCTCCCTCTTCTTATTCTCTATCCGTCTCCCCCTTTTTGTCTCTGGGCTTCTTCTTCTTATTCTCTATGTATCTATCTCCTGTCTTTTTCCCTTCTTCTCTGTTCTCTAAATAAATCTATATCTTCTTTTCTGTGTATCTACTTCTTCTTCTCTTTGTATCTATCATATTCTTCTCTGTCTAATCTCCTGTATCTTCTTCTCTGTATAACTATATTTCTTATTCTCTATTAGTTTCTCTTTCTATATCAGCTTTTATTCTCCATTCGTCTCCTTTCTGTGGGCCCTCTTCCTTCTCTTCCTCTCCTTTCAGCACCTCCACCTTTTATCCTCTCTCTCCAACTTCCTCTCCAATTGTCACTTTCCAACTGCCTTTGTTCAACCATCTCCTTTGGCCTCCCCTTCAAACTTTATTTCTCTTAATACAAAATAAATACAATACATAAAATAAATACAAAATATTCTACACCTATGCTATTTATCCAACCCTGGAAAAAAATTTTTTGTTTTGTTTTGTATTTTGTTTTTGGGTAACTCCAGTGATGCTCAGAGGTTACTCCTGCTCTGTGCTCAGAAGTTGCTCCTGGCAAGCTCCTGGGGGTATTCTGTTTAAGACTGAAACCCAACTACAAACATGCTTGTAATCATGGTGCTTAAATAAAGATTTATAAAAAAAATAATAAAAAATAAAAACTATATTTAAAAAATAGGAGAACCCATAATTAAATCCCCACCAATATAAACAGTTTATTTACTACACAGAAGCCAAAAGTATAAAAGGAAGATAGAATAGTTTCTTAATAAATGTTGTCAGTAAGATCATGGAAAGACACTACTAAAGTAAGATCATTTGCCTTGGACATGATGACCTGAGTTGTAATCTGCAGAAACACATATGATATTCTATAAGCTGTAAATAGTTATACCAGAGCACAAAGCAAGGAGTAAGTCCTGAATACAGGTGTGTGTGGCCCCCCAAACAAAAAGGTAATAAATAATTAATGGTATGGAAAAATTGCATAGCCACATAGTCGTAGTTAAGAATGAAACTAATCACTATCTCACACTTCGCATAAAAGCTAACTCAAAATGATTAAATTCTTGAGTACTAGATCCAAAACTATAAATTCTTACAAATATGGGTCCAGAGAGACAGCATGGAGGTAAGGCATATACCTTGCCTTATAACCCCCAAGCCTGCCAGGAGAGATTTCTGAGTGTAGAGCCAGAAGTAACCCCTGAGCGTAGCTGGGTGTGACCCAAAAACCAAAAACAAAACAAAACAAAAAAAACTTACAAATATGTACAAAACACTCCATTATATAGGATCCCAAAGCATAACAAATGAAACAAACAAGAAAAGTGGATTTTTATCATAATAAACTATTCTGGGGCATATAAGTTGCTCAATACGAAAGAGGTAGGGCATTTGCCTTGCATACCACTGACCCAGGACAAACCCAGATTCCAGGTTCAATTCCCAGCATCCTATATGGTCTTATGAACCTGCCAGGAGCTATCACTGAAAACATAACCAGGGATAACCCTTAGAGCCACCGGACATGCACCCCACCAACAAACAATAACAAAACAAAAAGAATATTCCTGTGAATACTGGATTCATTCCCAGCACCAATGTTGTCTCTTTTTCTATTAACACCAAGAGTGCAATTTCCACAATGGTTTAAAAGAAAAGGAACATAAAGAAAAATTTCTTCTTAGTGAGAAAAACTATCATAAAATAAAAAGTATCCTACTAAATTGGAAAACAAATTGCATACCATGCATCCAAAAAAGATCTCAAGCAATCAAAACTCCACAGCCAAAATACAAACAACCCCATAAGAAAATGGAAGATGTGGAGAAATGTTTTCTCGAGGAATATAAATGACTGACAATAATATGTATATATATACATATGAAACTTTATCAGCATTGATGACTATCCAGTAAACGTAAATATTAAAAATGTAAGCTCTCAATAGTAAATATAGCTTATATACAAAGGTCTAGAAATTGACCAGAGAGACAGTATAGACACATAAGGTGCTTTTCTTGCATGTGACTGATCAAAGTCTGATTGATGCCCAGCACCAGACGAGGTTCCCTCTGCATCTTCAGGAGTTATTCCTGAGCCCAAAGCCAGGAACCTAAGCATCAGCATGAGGCCCAAATCTCCCTCCAAAAAAATGTATGAAAACTATGTTGATGGGAATGCCGTGAATAAAATTAACCACATTCACCTCTGATGTGATTCTTGAATTCCATTTGGCTCATTCTCTAAGGAAAATACAATAGAGATTTTCCAAAAATTAATAATAGAATTGTGTGATTCAGTAATTATACTCATTGGCAGCTATCTCAAGAAGACAAAAACAGTAGTTTGAAAATATACATAAATATATATGTTAATATTATAAAGTTATAAATAGAGGTGTGCATATCTTACAAAAGCAATAATTCGGAAACAACTCAACTACCCAACAATGGATAGTGCTACTGGGTGTGATGTTAAACACACAAAAAACAAAGGGAAAAGAAACAATGAATGATGTCTTTCATGGATAGTTTATAAAGAAACAAAGCAGGGGAATAAACTGTGCCCAAATGAAAATAAACTCTTAAACAATAGAAGGGAAGGATTTTGGGGAAAGAATAGGATAAACTAGATGGAAACAAGGTACAGTGGCAAAGTATCTTTTCATATTTTGGTGTGGTTGTAGTGTGGCAACATTTGCATCAAAATCATAAGCATCAACAATATCGTAAACCGTTTTATTTCAATGATAATTAAAAAGTAATTGTTTTATGTACATTATGCTATCATTATAAGTATCAGATGAATCTTATTGTCACGAAAGTATTTTTCTCATGATAACTGTTTTATAAAAATTTTTGGCTCTAAAATATATCTGAATCTTAAACATAATATTGAGATAATAATATAAGGCTATATTAATAACTATAGGATACATTGACTATATGAACACAGTAAGAATATATAGTGTTCTGAGACAAATGTCAAATATTATTTTATAAAAATTGTTACTAGCCACAATGATCTTTTGTTTTAGTTAATATTTTGAAAGACTATAAAACTTTACAGAAAATTTGCAACAATAATGTCCAGTTCTCCTTATTGTTTTTTACCTGTGAACTTTAGGGACAATTAAAATGATTTACTCAGCATCTTCCACATTCTATGAATAAGTAAAATGATAAGATTCTTTTCACTTGTTGACTCAGATAAACCCAATAAAATAGGATATAGAGCTTATGTCCTATAATTATGTTTATTTGTATTTTGTAAATAACTACCTGAATGTTCATTCTGTAACTACCAATTTCATGATTCCACCCATGAAAAATATGTCTTCACTATCTAATTGTTTAACACTCAACAAGGGTGCGACAAAAGCTATATCAATTTTAGAATCAATTGAATTTTATTGAGGAATGTCAGAAGCTTCCAGGGGAGTCCTCTGCTTCAAACCACAGTTGACAAGTTACACTTCACACGTTTTTAATGAAGTACTAACGAACTGTTCACATTAGAATTTCATAAACTACATTTTCTGTTTTTCCTTCTTTCCTTTTTTTTTCCTTTTTTCCATTCTTTCTTCTTTCCTTCATGTTTCTTTTTTCTTTCTTTGTTTCTTTCTTTCCTTCATCCTTTCTTCCTTCCTCTGTTTCTTTCTCTCTCCTTTCTTTTCTGTATTGCTGTTGGACCACACCTAATAGTGCTCAGAGCTTACTCCCGACTACACTCAGGAATCACTGTTGGCAGGCTTGAGGAGCCATATGGGGAACCAAGAATAGAGCCAGGGTTGAGTTCATGTAAGGCAAAGTCTGACCTGTTGTACTATAGCTCCAGCTCCTCTTATTTTTAGTTTTCTTCTGTGGTCAGTAACTGTAGCAAACACTGTGAGGAAAAAAAAATGGAGGAGGGAAATCAACTTTATTTTTCTGCAATTAGGAAGACAAATCACATAGAATATTTTGCTTTCAGTTATCAAGACATTATATGCATCTGGATTTTGCATAAAATGTAATTTATTACGTTCTGTAGCAAACTGAAAGCTAGGGGGTGAATTGCTTGGCGTCTTATCAAGAGTAGTAGGTAAAAGACCACTTGGATCCCTTTATATGTAATACCAGATTCCTAGAGAAGAAACATACATGTGATAATTGCTTATCAATCTTATTCCTATTCCTTGACTTATCATCTTAGGAGAAAATAATCTTCCAAAAAAGAGAGTCAGAAAAGAAGCTTGTGACCTAAGGTGGCACAGAGAGATTGAGCAACAGAGGGAGATTAAAGTCTCTAGTCTTCCAATCTTGAGGCACAAACCAGACATCAATGCTTCACAAATGCATGTCGTTTATAAGGAGGTTTCTATTTCTCTTAGTACACAGTAAAACACTAGTTATAGAGTGTTCTGGATGAAGGAATTTTAAGAGAAAGAGCCTTTTTTTCTCCCCATAATTTTCTCCCCCTTAAAGTTTGACTCAAACTTTATTTGGAAAAAAAAAGGAAAAGAATAAAAAGAGAGTAAGCTGTGTAATGAGGTATACTTAAAAAAGACAATTGGAAAAATATAGAAAACCTCTTTTGTTCTTAAAGATATTTTCTCTTTTTTTAATGAAGGGAATGAAAGAGCACTCTGCACGGAGGCACTGAGCTTTCATACTTAAATTAAAATAGTTACCTTGGCATCCAGGGAACCTACCAAATATGAGGAAAGTACTAAAAAGTTTGACCTTTTCTTAAACCTAAAAGAATTAAGCAAACTCTTTGACTACTCATAAAATGTATCCTCCATATAGAGAAACAATATTTGTCCCCAAAGTCATATGATAAACACATGTGCTTGTAAAGAGCCCAATCCAAACCACGTACTGAAGTGAAAAGAGAATTAAAGATGTATTTTATTTGATGAGCCATCTACAAATCTTACCATTTGTTCACAACCTCATTAAATATATGGCAGCCCCTTTGGAACAAACCAAACATGGTCACAAACTTCCTGAATCCTATTTTAAGAAACAGAACTTCTGGGCAAGTTAAACTTCAGGCCACACTCCAACCACAAGAGCCACAAATATGGCTAACTAGAGATATTTAGAAACCCATAGAGCAGAGCATGAGCTATTTCTCAGGGGCTAGAAGCAAATCAGGGAGGAGTCACTCTGAGCATTGCCATATTTGTCCATTTTTAATACATTTGACAATTTGAAACAATAGCAATACTGCTTCTTAGTGAATTCCCTAAGTTCACCTATGACCAAAAAACAAAGAATAGAAAAAAGATTTCTGGCTGGGGAGGCTGGTAAGTTTTGTCTCTACAGATACACATAAAGACACACACGTAGATAATGTAAACATGTACATAGGATATTAATTATTAACTTACATTTGTAATACCCTGAGATTTTTTTAAAGTTTCAAAACGGATTTTCTCCAAGTGTCTGAGGACGTCTGCGGTATATGAATACAGCCTTTGGAAGTCATGTCATCTCTTAATTGTTCTCCAAGTTCGGTTTACATTGTTCTGATAACCTTTCAAAACTTAATGCACCATATCCTGGATCATCTGGAGAATCCCCAACTGTCATTTGATTTGTGCCTACAAACAAATTGATGCCACATGGTATTTCCAAAGCTAAAAAAGAAATGGTTTTAATATACAAACCATGCATTCACCCCCAAATGAAGGCCAAATGCTGTCATGATTTACTGTACAATAGAAGTTTTCACAGCAGTTCCCAAAGGGCAAATTGAGGTGAACTGAATCATCACATAACACATGGTAATGCAGATTTAGCAGAGTCCCCGCCACAGGGTGGCTGTGAAGGCAGTTCTTTGTGCCAGGCCCTTGGTTTCCACTTCCATAACACACTTGTGACATGCAAAAGGGTACAGGGAATCCAGACATGTTCACCAGCTTCCCTCTAGAATTGACTTGGTAGAAGGCGTTGGTGAAGACCATTCACGTGGAATAAGAGAAAATAATTCCATTTTAAGCATAGCACAAAATTATGGAGTAGCGATGTGGGGCAAAACTGAAAGATATATTCTGGCCAAAGACTTAGTATTCTAAATGTTGTCTTTGTCTTTCAAAATCCAATGTAGAATACCTACATATGGAAAGCTGGGAACTTTGTGGAAACATGTTTTGTTTTTGTTTTTGTTTTTGTTTATTTTGGTTTTTGGGTCACACCCGGCAGTGCTCAGGGGTTACTCTTGGCTCCATGCTCAGAAATTACTCCTGGCAGGCACAGGGAACCATATGGGGCACCGGGATTCCAACTGATGACCTTTTGCATGAAAGGCAAACACCTTCCCTCTATGCTATCTCCCGGCCCCGGAAACATGTTTGAACAACAGTTGCAAGAAAAAGGATGTAAATACCAAACACCCTGTACTCATGGTGCTTACATTCTAAGAGACAGATACCAAATGAATTTGTTTTGGTGTAATTTGGATCCTATGAGTAAACAGAAAGTACAGGTTTCCAGCCTGATGCAAAAGGTCCAAGTAATCATAAACCAAAGCAGAGGTTGATATGCATCAGAATGAAGCAAACAAGTGAAGTGGAATCAGAATTCATGTGATAAAGAGAAAGTGTAGCAGACACCAAATTCAAAGAACCAGTCACTCACTGTCCTAATCTGATTAGGATAGACCCTTTAGCTAAATATTAGCATGCACTGCACAGTTATGTCATTCCAGGTCCTTATTTATTTCTGGTACATTGTAGCTATTCAGTCTGGATTTCAGTCTTCTCAACTTATTTGGCTACTGTTTCTATAAATTGAAAATTCCAAGTGAATCACAAGTAACTTTTTAAACTAGTAAACAATTAATTCTGCCATCCTAGATTTATTTCAGGAAATATGGTGAAATCTTAAACCTTATTTTCTTTATTTGAAGTGTTTTTAATAGCATGGAGGTAAGGCGTTTGCCTTTCATGCAAAAGGTCATCGGTTCGAATCCCCGTGTCCCATATGGTCCCCCGTGCCTGCCAGGATTCTGAGCAATTTCTGAGCATGGAGCTAGGAGTAACCCTGAGCACTGCCTGGTGTGACCCAAAAAACAATATATGTATATATATATATATATATATATATATATATATATATATATATATACATACAGACAACACTATACTTTTACAGTCATTTTTTTATTGATGTATTATCATTTACAGTCATATGACATTAGTGTTTTAAGCATACAGTTGAAATTTATTTACTTTTGATTTGTGGGATATACCTGGAAATGCTCAGAAATTACTTCTGAAAATGGACTCAGGGATCACTGAGGGGTTTGGGAGAGTCATTATAGGGAACAGGTATTGAATCCTTATTAATTGCATCCAAGCAAACTCCCTACTTACCATACTATCTCTCTAATCTCTGGGATTTTATTCTTCTGTTTTGGGGCCACAGCAGGTGGCATTCAGGAGTCACTCCTTGCTCTGAGCTCAGAAATCACTCCTGGCAGGCTTAGGGGACCGTATGGGATGCTAGATATAGAGTACAGGGCCATCCAGGGTCGGCCAATGTGCAAGGCAAACGCCCTACCACTGTGCTATCATTCCAGACCCTGGAACTTTATTCTTTGTCAAAGAAATATATTATCCTTTGAAGAGTGGCAAGGGTAATTATAAATAAAGTTAGCTCAAGAACCAAAAGACTTCATATGGCAATTTTTGCTGGCTCTAGGAAAACTTTGTGACTACTGTAATAAATCAAACTGCAGCATACCTCCACGAAGCTACATTGACCCTTTTTCATTTTTATTTGATAGTAGCTTGTAGGCAATGAAGGTCAAAAAGTCACTACCTTTGCCACTTTGAGATCAGTGTCATAAATTATCCAGGAAAATTAGAATCCAGCTGGTCCAAAGTTTCATTTATAGTTTACATACTTACAGCTTGCAGCTAGAGCCTACCAAATCAGACTAAATTTACTTGTAAAGTAACTTTTCTCTCCAACTTCATCCAAATTCAAAAATTCTACAGTAATTTGTACATGGGGAATCTCAAAAAAAATCCAGGAAAATACCCAAAGAATATATGAATATATTAAAAAAAGAGATATTTTATGATATATAAATAGATAAATATATGTTGTGCAAAAGATCATTCCGGATTGTAGTTTATGTAGGCATTGGCTGAAAATTCTGCCTCTAGAAAGTTCCACAAATCCAATTCTGAAACTAGGAAAGTATATTCAATATAATTTTGAATTATAATATTGCCTGTGTTTTCTATTATTCTTCGTGCTTAGGAAATATTTTTTCATGTCCCTTTCATGCTATATAGCTGCTGATTTTATTGAAAAATAGATGATAGTAGGCATTCATTCACATAACTTTTATTTTCCATTTGCACTCTGAATAAATGATACCTTATAACTTTATTCCCCAGGTAGCAATGGAAGTCAGGTAAAAATTGTACAAAGGAAAATATGAGATTAATATTTTAGTTTGAATGTCAAAAATAGGAAGAACTTTAGTTATTTAAAAGGGCAATGAATTTAAAAACAGTATTATCCATATTATTTCCTCTTCATATATTAATAACAATATGTTTTTAAATTTTATATAAATGCACTGAAATGATAGATAAACAAAAGTAAAAATTATAAATCAGAATATTTCTTATATTCTTCTTATCTCCTTATTAAATTTCATTGTATAAGTATGTTTTACTAATGATCTATTAATAAGCATTCTCTTAAACATGATTGACTTAAAGTAGACTTGATTTTAAGTAAGTGTTCCAAAAAATGTTCGGTTATTGAATTCACTGAGATTTAAGTTCTCATTTGTATAGCTAGAGGGCAAATTATAGATATTCATACTTGTTTTATCATTGTAATGAAAGTAATACTCAAATTTGCAATACTAATTAAAATTTTTCTCTGACCCATATAAATGCAACATCTCCCCACATAGATTATTTCCAAATCTTTATGTAAAATTCTTTACATTACATGTATAAAAATGGAATTATATTTCTTTAGTATAACATAACCAATGTTAAAATAGAAAGTGTATACCTTTTAATTTTGCAAGGTATGTTTTTAGTACCCTCCAGAGAACATTAGTCAGATATCTTTCATTAACATTTTGGTTTTGCTTTTTCCCAGGCCACACCAGCAGTGGTCAAGATTACTCCTGGCTCTGTGTTCAGAGATCACTCTAAGGGTACTTGGGGAACCACATGGTTTGAACACTCCTGGCAGTTGCAGGGGACCACATGTGATGCCAGAATTGAACCCAGGTCTGTGCGACTTGGCAAAATACAAGGCAAGTTCCCTACAGCTGTGCTATTGCTCCGGAAAAAATTTATATATTTTAGATAGTATACCCACTTCAGAACACATTTTTTTGTTTTTTTGAGCCACACCCGGTGACACTCATATGGAACACTAGGGATCAAACTGAGATCTTTCCTGGGTCAACTGCCTGCAAGGCAAAAGCCCTACATTTGTGCTATTGCTCCGACCCCAAGAACACATAATATTTTACAGTTTCTAATTAAAACTAATAATTTATAGCTTAGATATAGATAGAGACAGGAATGTATTTTTTCTTTACATAAAATTTGAGATTTTAAGGAATAAATTCTAAGAATTGAATTTATTTTACAAATAAGACTTTAAAAGATCTTAAAACTGCCTATACTAAAACATTACCTGTTTAATAACTATTAATTGGTCTACCTAACAACTTTTATCAATTATTACTTAGAATTTAAGAACTTTGGAACTCTTTTAAGAACTGCATGATTTTCATATTATATTCAGTGTGCCTTCATGCATATATGTGTATAGATAATTGCTATGCCTTGTACCAAGCATATGAACTATGTAAAATTACTGCAGGAAGTTGTAAATGATGTATGAAATGAGAAATCTTTGCCCACTGGCAGTACATAGATAAAATAGATAGCGATGAGAAATCTCTTTTCTGTCATTTGTCATAGTATTTATCTTATAAAAGGCAGAACATACTGATAAACCTGACTGTCAAACATGCATACTAAATAATATATTTTATTTGTCCTTTTGTTATTTCTCGCTTTTATCTTAAAAACTAGCTTACAAAATCTTCTGGGCCCAATAAATGTAAACCTTTTGATGTTAATGTCTTTAATTGCCCATCTCCAAATCATAAAATGTAGAACTTTCAACAATTATTCATAGTTGTGCCACTAGATTTGCATTCAGTATTATTGATTCTTTTAGATTTTCCTTGCATAATAAATTTTTGTGTGTGGATATACATAAATACCTCATCAATAGTATCTAAGACATATATTTAATTATGTGTCCTGATGTCTGAGTTATATTTTAGTCTGTTATTGACTGGAAAAGCATATGGAAGAAGCATATTTCTTCTGAATTAGTTTTAGTATAAAGTTCTACTGTCTCATATCTCAATCTCATTAACCAATACATAGATCAAGTATTTTATCAAACATTTTTGATAGGGACTAGAGAGATAGTATAGTGGGAGGGGCACTTTATTTGCAAAAGGCCAACCTCTAGGTTGGTCTAGATCCCGGCACTTCTAGGGTCCAGTAAGCACTGCCAGGAGTAATTCTTTAATACAGAGTTAAAAATAACCCTGAACATTGAAAGGTGTGGTCCCAAAACAAAACAGACCAAAAAGTCCTAGAACTAGGAGAACAAATCTGAGAAGAGAAATAGAAACAAAGTAGAATATAAGCTTTCTCAGCTGGCATGTAGTCTTAGGTACCTTTGATGCCACAATTTGAGTTCAGAAATTAAGACAAATAAATGCCCTAAGTATCAAAAATAAAATTAATGAGTCCAAAATGAGTTCAAAAGAGATGAAGGTCCGAAGAACTGGTATAGGGAGGGTATTAGGCACTTGCATGTGGCCAAACAGATCAATCTCAGTCATCATGTATGGTTGCCAAGTACTCATGTGTCTCTGAGCACAGATCCAGGAGTATCCCTTAGCACTACCCTTAGTACTGAACACAGGAGTAAAACCCCTTAGTACCTAGTACTGTCCTCAAAAAAGAAAATATATCAAGAATGGTGATAAAAGCACAATCCAAAGTATCTTTTGTCCTTAAGAAGTTGACATTTTGTGATCAAAATATAGTAAGTAATGTTTTTCCTATAGTTTGTGTACTTCAATCATTTCAGTGAAAACATACATTAGACAAATAGCTGAAAGAATGAAAACCTCACAAACACTGTGCAGCCTAATTGTGACCTAGGCAAGCACTGCAATTAAAAATGCATGAGCCAAGTCACGCATGTGTGAAAACCTTGGTCATATCAACAATATAGAGGGTAGGATGAAAGGCAACTTAAAAAAAAGACTACAAAAATGATTTTTAAATATTTAAGGAAGTAATTATACTTCAATTTCATTTTACATACCCATAGAAATTCATGCAATTGTATCCTGATATAATATGAATGTGTTCCTTCATGTGTCACTTAAAGTTGTTCAATAAGGAATTGTGACATTTGATACCATTTATACTCTATACTCTGCTAGTGATAAACCTCCTTAAAATTATAAAACTCATATTTTTGTACCAATCTTTCTCTCCTTGGAATCACAACTGATTTTTATTTTTATATACCAAATTAAAAATGAAATATTTCAGTGATAGAGAGAGAAATAGAATGCCTGTCTTGAATACAGGAAAGGCATGGGGAAGGAGGACGATGGAGGGCATTAGTGGTGGAAATTTTGTGCTGGTGAAGGGGGAGTGCTCTTTTCTTTTTTGTTTTGTTTTTGGATCACACCCAGTGATGCTCAGGTAGTTACTCTTGGATCTGTGTTCAGAAATTTCTCCTATCTCAGGGGACTATATGGAATTCAGGGCATCAAACCCAAGTCCGTCCTAGATCAGCTGTGTGCAAGGCAAATGCCCTAGAACTGTGCTATCACTCTGGCTGTGCTATTTATATTTATTACATATATATAATATATATGACATTAAACCCAATTACAAACATACTGCTAATCATAATACTTAAATAAAGATATTTATAAAAATAAAATTAAAAATGAAATATTTTTATCCCATCAGTGGTTCAAAGTTGAGTTCCATTTTGCTTATGATTCATATGGATGTATTTTGTCAGTGTAATTCAAATCAAAAGCTATAATGCAAAATACTAACTGCATGGATTTACTAAATATAATACAAATATGTATTTCAATAACATATAATGAATTAAATTCTTAGTCTCAAAAAAACCTTTTAAAACTTTGACAAGAGATTCATAGTATTAAACCTATGTTTCACCATCACCAAGATTACTATAAGGATGGACAGACTTTCTTCCTCTCTCTCTTTCTCTCTCTCTTGCTCTCTCTCTCGTTCTCTCACGCTTGCTCTGTTTTTTTTTTTTTTTTTTTTTTTTTGGTTTATAGGTAATACTCGGTCTTAGGGATAGCTCCTGGCTTTTCACAAGTAATTACACCTGGCAGGCTCAGAGGATGCCAGGGATCCAACCCTATCCAGCAGTAAGCAAGGGAAATGACATACCAACTGTGCTATCTCTCCAGCCCCATCCTTCATTTTTTTATCTTTTTTTTTTATTATACTCTGTGGAGACTTTTTGGCTGAATTACTACCACACATCAACAACTATTCCTTTGACTCAGCCCTTGGTTTTTCCCTTTAGTTTATAGAAAATGTCTCAATCCCTATTTCAGTTTCTAAATATCAGTATCAGGTATGAGTATATTGACAACAGACTGTTCTGCAATTCCTCTCACATGGTATTTTCATAGTTTGTATAGTCAAACAACACAAAAAATTGGCTTTTGAGCTGGATGGACAATGAAGGGAACACTTGTTCACGTCCATATGTCAGATCATTGTGCCTGCCATTCATACCGAGGCTGTCAAATAGCAGCTACATATTTTGATGCCCATGGCAATAAGTCCCCCCATCCACCAACTCCAACTGCCACTGCCAAAACAATCAGATTTAATTAGAAAAAATAGGGCAAATATGCAAGGCAAACAAAAAGGGCCCATTCAAAGACTGATCAATTCCTATGAACTGAAAAATTAAGAAAAATCTCGAATGAATTTATTTACAGTTATGTAGGTGTTAATTATAAAAATGATTTTTAGAACTCTACCATCAGATTGTAGGTTTTTAAAAATTCTCTGTTTTTTATGAACATATTAAAATCTGTACTATAAAATCTGGACTCACACCTCCACCCAGTTATCTAAATCAGAGATCATTCAAATTGAGACATTCTCATGTAGTCTCAGTCAATTAAATCCAGATTAACATTACAGGGTATAAAGTCTGAGAGCTGGCACAGAGGTTTAGGTTGTTGGTTGATGCCCCCACTTATCTCCACTTGATCCCTGGTATTCATGTTTGGCTCCCCAAACACTACCAGGAGCATTCCTTGAATATAGAGCCAGCAGTAAGCTCTTAACTAAGGTGTTTACCAGCCTTTCACACACACACACAAAAAATTAAGTTAAAACATAAAATCACACAGTATACATATTTAAGAACAAAAGAAAAAGCGTAATGCTGTACCATAATTTTCCTTTAGACAATTTTAATAAAAATTGTATCTGCAAAGGATGTCCAGATTAACTTTGATTAATCAAATGGACAAAAAAATGTGTGCTTTTGTTGATTTACAGTATATTTTTGTTCTCCTACTATTCACTTTCATTTTCTTCTGGTAGTGCTGATAATATGTCCTAAATATGTCTCTGGAAATATTTTACTTAGAGTTGATATCTACACTTGGCTCTAGAATTAGTTTTCATGAAAAGACTATATTTTTTTTGTTTTGTTTTGTTTTTTTGGGGGGTCACATCCGGCAGTGCTCAGAGGTTACTCCTGACTCCATGCTCAGAAATCGCTCCTGGCAGGTACGGGGGACCATATGGGGCACCGAGATTCGAACCGATGACCTTTTTGCATGAAAGGCAAATGCCTTACCTCCATGCTATCTCCCGGGCCCCGAAAAGACTATATTTTAAAAGTAAAATTAAATAGTGAAGTATCTGAGAGGCTAGAAATAGTGCTTTCCCCACATTTTCTCTGAAACATCATTTTTTGGGGTCATACCGGACAGTGCTCAGGGGTTACTCCTGGCTCCATGCTCAGAAATTGCTCCTGGCAGGCACGGGGGACCATATGGGGCACCGGGATTTGAACCGATGACCTTTTGCATGAAAGGCAAACGCCTTACCTTCATGCTATCTCCCGGGCCCCTGAAACATCATTTTTACATTTAGAAATTGTGTTTTTATTTAAATTTAGTTATATATGATTTCTAAAATAGGAAAAGCAAAATGTTAATATTTTTAGGAATGCAAATTCATAGAGCTATACCATTTTGGTAAACACTAATCTTTTGAGCATAATATTTTCAGAGATACTGCATAGGTAGTAATTTAAACTTTTCTTGATCTTATGATTTGTGATTCAAACTTTTGCTTTATCTTTATGGTTAAAGGTAAATTGCCTATATTAATAGACCATTACTTTAACCCTATTTTATTATAAGCATAAAATAAATTATTTCTATCAACTAATAATGATGTTAACTTGGTTACAAATGATTACATTTTCTTTGAATACAGGGAATGTATTTTCACACTTATAAATACTTATTAGTAGTATAAAATTATATATAAAAAATGAAAACATAGTATTTTCATGACTATTTTGGTTACTGTGGAAACAATTCTTAAAATTCTTCCCATCAAAAACTTCTATCCACCAAATTGCAGATAACCTAAAATCTTTGAAATAAGGTGTTATAGCAGTCATTTATAAGTAACTGCCTTTTTTTAACCTTCCAGGAACACTTCTCTAAAAAATTAAATACACTTCACTTTTTTGTTCAGATATTCAAGAAAACATTCTGATGCCTATAAGCAGTTATATGTATGAATTTTATAAATATAAACTGCTTTTTAAAATTTATTTTGAAAATTGAGACCAATAACAGTGTATTTTTATATAGCTAAAGAGACTTTTAGGCAATGATAAAACTTAAAGAAAAAATAAAAACTCTGAGAATAAAAGGAAATAGAAACAAATTTCTTAAATACGACAAAATCGGTTCTGAGAGTGGTTTCATAAAGACACATTTATCAAAGGAAACAAGAAACACTGAAAAAGTATCTGGGTTGTAAATACTTCACATGTATGAGTTGTCTGTATCACTGGCCAACATCAAGTTAAAAGAAGGTGGGCAAGGATATAGTTTATTAGTAGAATACTTGCCTTGCATACATGATGTCCTGGAATCAATCCTCACACCACACA
>PVKC010006195.1:19211-31724 GCA_004027635.1 Crocidura indochinensis | reverse complement strand
AGGAAAGGAAAGGAAAGGAAAGGAAAGGAAAGGAAAGGAAAGGAAAGGAAAGGAAAGGAAAGGAAAGGAAAGGAAAGGAAAGGAAAGGAAAGGAAAGGAAAGGAAAGGAAAGGAAAGGAAAGGAAAGGAAAGGAAAGGAAAGGAAAGGAAAGGAAAGGAAAGGAAAGGAAAAAGGAAAGGAAAGGAAAATAAAAAGAGAAATCTATCTGCTTTAGTGTAGAAATTATTTTGTCAGTGTAATCAGTGAATAAATAAAAAAGGATATTAACTATAAATATTTGTGACATTTATTTAAAATGATTGCATTAAAGAGAGGCAGAAGTATTAGAACTTCCATTGTAAAGTTTGTGCATATAGAATTTATATCATTCAGTAGAAAATCTTTGCAGGTATAACTTTTCAAAGAAATGCTCTGAAATATTATTTAATTATTTCTCAGCGATTTTTATAAAAGCTAATAAACCTGATTGCCAGCTTAGTAATACTTTTACAATAGCATAAGTAGCATGTTATGCTTCTTTTATAGTAGCATAAGTATGCATCTTGATTCATAAATTATAAATTCTTTTTCACTTTCGGAATTAGCTTCCTTTACAATAAAAGAGCAATATTAAAATATAAAATTTTTTTAATCTATATATTAATATTTAAAATTTTGTAAATGTTTATAAATCAAATGGGATAATAAATTTTGTATGCAAAAGAACAATTAGTTATATACATATACTTATATTCATATATTCCCAATTTTGGCTAAAATGTTCAAATATTTATGCTATTATATTCAGTCATTAGTGATCAAAGAGTAATTACACTTGAAGTGACATCAAAATCTATATATTTTGTACATGATTACTACAAATGTTCTTGGATTTGGTTCCAGCAACTTTTGAGTAATAAACTACATATTCTATTATACTCTTGCATAAGTATTTGGGATTAAAATAAATCTCAGCTATTAATCCAAAGTCACAAAAATTCACAGGACTCTAATTTTTTAATTCTCAAATGTTTAGTATTCAGTTACTTTGGATTCACATAGGAAAAGACCGAGAACAATAATTAATTTCAATGATCCATTTAACATAGATAAAAGATAATCTGCTTTGGTATTATGAAATAAGAAAAATATTAAAATACATGACATTTTGTGGCTTTTTGAAAGTGAATTCGAATATTGTATTACAAGAAAAACTGCTGGGGCCCGGGAGATAGCATGGAGGTAAGGCGTTTGCCTTTCATGCAAAAGGTCATCGGTTCGAATCCCGGTGCCCCATATGGCCCCCCCGTGCCTGCCAGGAGCAATTTCTGAGCATGGAACCAGGAGTAACCCCTGAGCACTGCCAGGTGTGACCTAAAAACCAAAAAAAAAAAAAAAAAAAAACGCTAAGAAAAGATTCGAAGTTACCATTTTCCAGATGGTCCAACCATATCATCCCTTTATGATTTCTTTTGGGGACAACAAACTGACCTTTTTTCATGTATGTTGGCTTTGGAACTGATATCACCATGGTGTTTGGAGCTAGTGTGGGGACCTTTCCCCCACCATATCTTCCTTTTTGCAGGAATCCTGGCACTGTAGTTATGAAGTGGATAACCACAAATGCAGTTAACATATTTGATCAGGACCAGCTCCATAAACTCACTCTTTTCTTAAATAAGATTTAAATCGAGAATGAAAGATCATGGGTACACCAACCAACTCAATAAAAAGATAACCAACTTGGACTTGGAAAGTGTGAGGGCAAGCCCTTGTCCTGCCAATTCACCTCTGCTATCTTCATCACCTAAAATTACTGAATTGCAAAAAACCTAGGTTCATCACTCCTCTAAAATTCCCCCTGGGGACACCAATTTGACTGAACTAAAGGAATGCCAATTTGGGGGCTGATATCTACAAGGATCTTTGGATCAAGTGCGGAACCCTCCGCCCATATTTTCCTTTTTCCTGGAGGCTTGGAAAATGAGTACATGACCCTAAAAGTAGAAGTATTAATACTACTGCTTTGAATTTCTGGACAAGTCCATGTGTTTGACACTTTATCCTTATAGGAAGACACCAATTTAACGAAATAGACGACTAAGAACAAGAGCTTACTAAACTTTCTACCATTGTAATATTAACTTCCTTTGCACAAATGTGTTTATTACTGTACTATTTTTATTCTTTCTATTTTAAATATTCTTCTCTTCTTTTGCTTTTTATTTTTCTGTCTTTTTAAAATAATTTTGCTTTTACTTATCTGAAAACAAATGCATATGACCAACTATGTCAATTATGTGATGATGTATTTCTTTAAATAAATTTAAGAAAGAATAAACTAAAAGGTTCCACTTGATTTCCTATTTTGGACACATTCTATCAGCTTGCATAATATAATAATGCACGTGTATAGGCATCATTCTCTATTTAAATTCCAATCATGTTAAAATATATTGGTTATATAGCAGACACCTCTAAAAAAAAACCTCTGTTGCATGAATAGAAGAATAGCAAAACAAATATTATTTTACCTCAGCTTGAAAGAAAATGTACAGTAAAAAACTATTAAAAACTCCAAATTTTTGTCAAATAACATCATTAATATTAAAAATTATTAAATGATAAATCTTTAAACTGTTAAGTGAAAATGACATTTTCAATAAAGCACCTATTGACAGTCATTTTAATAGGACATCTGAAGAAAATAAATTCAAATGTTAGAATTTAGTAAAAAAATCAAAATAATAAAATTTAAATCTTCTGAATTAAGGAATTATCTTGTTAAAACTTTAAAAATATTGTATAGTTTTATTGTAATTATATTTTTATGAAATATAACTCATGTACCTTACATGTTTTAACTATACATTGCAAGTAGTATATTATTAGATTATTTTTATATTAATAATTTTGATTTTGACTAAATCGGTTTACAAATCACTCACAGCAGTATTTCAGGTACATAGTGACATTGAATCAGAGGCATTCTCACCACCAATGTTGTCCTGACCTACACCCCTGTTCCCAGCATGCATCCCATATCTCCCCTCCTTTACCAGTCGGGCTGCTAGTACAAGTGGTCCCTTCTGTGTCTAGCCTTTGTAGATTGGGTATCAATTCTTTTGTAGTTGACTTCAGATTTGGTGTTCAAGTCCGATCATTTTTTATTTCTACTCAATGTTCATACTACTGCTTGGTCTTGGTGCCCTCCATTATTTCCCCCTCAAATTGTGAGGCAGAATAAGATGGTTCAAGTTATGTGTTTCTGTTTGAAGGTAAAATAAAAGAAAAGAAAAACCACATTATTATTGTTTACACATTTTAATAGCCTCAACAATCAAATTTGCATGTGAAGCCTTTCTAGGCAAAATTTAAATAATTTCAATTTGTATTATCAGCACCACACATTTCCTATATTACCTTCAATTAAAATCTATTGTGAAAACAAAGCTTATTGCTTAGGTCCAGTAAAATAAGAAATGCTTATGGTTTAGAGAAATATTGAAATTTATTAGTTTTATAGTTATTTTTTATAGTGTCCAGGATTGAACCCAGGACTTCATCATGCAAGAAAAGTTTTCTATCATTTGTTCTACATTCCTAGCCAGAAATATTATCATTTAAAGGGTAAATTTCCCATTATTAGAATAGTTAAATTTTTTTCTGAACCATATGTGGCTCTTTAAACATTAACCTATTGTAATAAGTTTTTCACATTCCTGTGCCAACATTATTATTTCTTTACAATATTGATATTTATTTTAAGATTTTTTAACTTCAGCATTATTCTGACATTTTCTGTAATTTAATATATATGATTATCTAAACCTTTTATGGTAGCCAAAGT
Source organism: Crocidura indochinensis (assembly GCA_004027635.1). Taxonomy (NCBI): domain Eukaryota; kingdom Metazoa; phylum Chordata; class Mammalia; order Eulipotyphla; family Soricidae; genus Crocidura; species Crocidura indochinensis. The sequence goes on along the minus strand of PVKC010006195.1, from coordinate 27,894 downwards.
ATTACCACAAGAGTAGAGATGGCAAAATAATTGTTTGTGTTATTCATTTCATAAATGATAATCCTAAGAATAAATTTCAAGTTGATTAACAAAATTTTAAATCTAAATAATTGTGTTATAAATGGACACACATAACACATAAGTACTTTGTTTTATTTTACATTATTCTATAATAAGGAAAACATTGTTATTCAGACCTTATTCCTGGTTATGTACTCAAGGATTATTCCTTGTGATATTTGATGATGCCTTTATGGTGTAAGGGATAAAACAAGAGATGGCCATATGCAGCTAAAGTACATTAACTCTTATAATATTATGGCTACTATTTTACTTGTCAAGGTAATAAAAGAAAAGAAAGTATATTTTATTAAATAAAAGCACAAAAATTGATAAACAATTAGAAGAAGTGAATGGAACAAGAAGACATAACATTAATGGGTCTTTGCCTATATCATAAGTATGTTATGGCCTTACCATAAAAAATAATAAATTGGAACGTACAAAATAAGAGTACGTATGTATGTATGCATTTAACATGTAGTTAACACGTCATATAGGAATATTTGTAAAATTCATTTTAAATTTAAAAGTCATTATGGTATAAATCATACAACTAATGTAAGAAATAGAAAGTTTTATTCTTATTGGGAATACTTTTGGGGTGAGCATCGAAAATAACCTGTTATTTAAAACTTTTTTGCTGAAAAACTATTTAAAATAAAGCGCAATATTGTTTTTGAAATAGTTTTCCAGTAAATGTTTACACTTATTTATATTTTTACAAGTTCAATATACCATATTTTCTGGCATATAGGATGACTTTTTAAGCCATAAAAAAACTTCTTAAAAGCTGGGGGTCATTTTATACACAGGTATACAGCATGCTGAAACTTAATCCAGCTTCAGAGACAAGTGATCCGACCCCCTCTTACAACCACATCCTATCCAGCTGCCAGGCGTCATCATCCAGTCCTCTGCTAGACCCCATCCAGCCACCAAGTGTCATCCCTTGTATGCTATTTTCTTTTTTTCCCATATTTTTTATTTAAACATTTTGATTACATATATGATTGTGATTAGGTTTCGGTCATGTAATGAACACCCCCTTCATCAGTGCAACATTCCCACCACCAATGTGTATGCTATTTTCTGTTGCTCAGTCCTCTGTTCAGTCTTTATGGGGCACAAAGTAGGCTCTCTGTTTCCATCTAGCAGTCCTATTCATCACTGCACCCTAACCAGCTCCTCTTGGAGGAGCCCCCTCTCCTTGCTCTCAATGTAGATCACAATGAAAAAATGACAGTCACTCATTACAAATGACAAATGTAAATGACTGTTGGCACTCCAAAGTCTAGCTTTATTAAACATATGCTGTTAAACTTTGAGAGTTCTACTCTTTTTCTCTTACATCTTTTAATTTCCATTTGATGTATGTTAAAAGAGAGGTAGTCTTATATGGCAAATATAGTCTAAACTCTATATTTTAACTGGACAAGTAGGAGATTGTTTTATATGCCCAGTCATCTTATACTCTGGAAAATATGGTAATTAGTAATGACAAATTTAACTTAAAGTAAATAGTATAGCACCATTATGAGTGATTAAATAAAATAATTTAGATGGCAATCTCAATTCATTTTTCCTTTTTTACATTATTTATGAGAAATTATCCTCTTTTTATGTCGTAGAAATAGTTTATTTCTTAGTGCCTCATAATGGTATTTACTAAAAATTCCTACCTGTAGCAAGTACAATTAAATACATAGAAATATTATTTTGCCCTATCTAAATTATATCCAGATTGTTTATATGATATCATAAAATGATCATAAAATGAAATAAATTGTTCACAGACAATAGGCATAATGTATATTAAAAGCAAATTCATATATTTAAAATTTGTCTTTATGTGTCAGAGAAATAATGCAACAACTAAGATGCTAGCCTTGCATGCTGTTGACCAGGTTTCAATTACCAGTACACCATATTACATTCTAAACACTGCTAGGAGTGAATTCTGAGTGCAGAGTCAGGAGTAATCCCAGAATATCATCAGTGGTGACCCAGATTTTCCAAATTTTTAATAAATTCATAAATAATAAAAATAATAAATTAACACATGGATCTAAAATATAGCCTTCTGTTACACAGTGTATTGGAATATTGGGAATAAACAGAGTTGGCCAGTGCAAGGCCAACTTCCTAACCACTCTGCTTCTCTCTGGCCCCTGATCTGATTAATCTTAAGTAATTTGTCTTAGTAAGACAAATTAACAAATTTAGAAAAATTTTCTCAATTTTCATTGTTAAGTGATGCACAATAATAAAAAAGTGAACTTTTTTTTTCTTTTTTTTTTAGGGGGGGGTCACATCTGGCAGTTCTCAGGGGTTACTCCTGGCTCCATGCTCAGAAATTGCTCCTGGCAGGCATGGGGGACCATATGGGGCACCAGGATTCGAACCGATGACCTTTTGCATGAAAGGCAAACGCCTTACCTCCATGCTATCTCCCGGGCCCCTCCTTAGTGGATTTCAACTTTCATGGCCACCGTCCTGTAAAACTGTGAACTTAATTTAATGTGTTTTATTCTTAATTTACCAGTAGAAGGTGACATTTAATGAATTTTATATAAAATTTAGCACCTAGAATTATATTGAGGAAAAATACTATATAATATGCTTATTTTCTTTGTATCAAAGTACTAGGTTTTAGCAGCAGAAACAATATAGGTGATTTTTTTGGTTCTGTTTTATTAAATCACCTTTAGTAGTTAGCTCATTATCCACTTCACAAAGAGGCCAGCATTCTCTTTAATCTACACTTGTGTAATTTTGTGAGTTATAATAATGTATGTATATATAATGGGATTTGTATATATGAGAGGGATTGGAGCATACCAAGCACTAATCAGGATGTGGTCCTGACTCTGTATCCAGAGAATCACTCCTGGTAGTGCTTGACAAACTATATGAGGTGCTGGAGTTCAAACATGGTTCAGCCACATGCAAGATAATTACCTTGCCTGTAGTATTATCTATCCATATTATTTTAAATATAAAAAGTGTAGTTTTCCATATTAAAAATGAGAGAAAAATAAATAGTACTCATTGCTGAGGTAATGAATGATTAATAAATTATGGTATTGAAGATGAAAAATAAAATTTTTGAATTTTGAAGCATATTATTTACTGGGTATCCTATATCACAGGATGAGAAAAAACAGTAAGATGAGCCCCTGATTTAAAATCTTTTAACATAGTTGACAAGATTTAATAAATTAATTGTCAATACTGAGCTCAAGTCTCTATAACATGATGGTGTAAGTATCTAAAAAACTCCAGAATCTGAAAAACAAGTTTCAAGAAAGGGATTAAAAATAGTACTAAGCTGGAAAACAGAATTAGTGAAAAATAGTTTCTGGTAATATGTAGTGTTATAAATTTTATATGGTGACTTTACTATAAGAAAAATGAGAAACTTACTGAATTTAAGATAACTCAAATTTATGATTAATTTGTGATGTGATTTTGAAAGTAATAAAGAAAATCATGTTATAGGTTTATGTGTAATGTTTACATATTTAAATTTCAGTAACACATATTTATGTATATAAACAGAAAACTATAAAATAAAAATTATGAAACTAGATTAAGAAAATGTATCTAGTTTCTATGAATGGATACTATGTTCCATACACAAAAAAAAGATTAAAAAGAACATATTTAAATAAGTGGTAATTTTTAATTGTTGTGATTTGAGGGTCTCTGAAAACTAGAGTTAAGGATAAATTTAAAATTTGTATGACAATATATGTTAGATGTGACACAGATCACTAGTTAGCTTTAAGTAAGCAATACTGTTTCTCACATTGAAACTAGAAATTCTCCTTCAAAACAAGAATAGAGATAGTCTAATTTCTTTCAAAGCATTAATTCTCCAGATAATTAGATTAATGCTATTTGTGAGGTAACTAATTTTGTTTTTGTGCTGTTTCTTAATAGCATGCATCTCATTTATAAATGTACTTAAAATGCATATTAAATTTGGATTTTAAGAGAGATTACAGAGTCTGAACTATCTTTTAGTTCCTGCAGAACAGGCAGTGCTGACTGTTGAGTCTCCTCAGTAGACAGGGCATGAAACCTGGGGACAACACTAAGGGCTCCACTAGCAGGAGTCCTCTGATGTCCAAGGATTACATAGCAGGTACAAAGAGTAGACAAAAGAAGCATAACAGGAACATGACAGAGGTACTGCTGCTGGAATTGTTGGCCATCTGAATCATTCTGTTTTGTGGTCTCCTCAGTTGATACTAAAGGAACAGATTCTGCTCATTCTGGACCTCTAGTTTGTTCTGAAGTTTCAGATTTGGGGCTGTGTATGTCAATACTCTGCTGTCTAAACTGCCCACATACACTAACCTTTTGCTGAGGTTCTCTTAAGGAAATACACCAAGATACTGTATTCATTCTTGTACTTATGAACTCTGAAAAAATAGATATAAGCACTATATTAAGAAATATAAAGTGAGTCACAAACATGGGTAATGTTATATATTTGAAAAGTTCTTGTCACATTTAAAAACATACTTTTGATGATATAATTCATTTAATTTGATATGTAAATTGATATATTATAATTTCACATATTATAAATGAAAAAATATAATTTCACATATAATAAAACTACTCAGTATACACTGTTTTATAATGTATTCTACTAACACTTTGCAATATAATTTATATCATACATATAATGTGAATCTTTATATGTAGTAGTTACCTGTGAATTACTCACTTGTTACATAATATCTATTTGTAAGTGTTGGATAAATAGGCCTAAGTCTTTAAAGAAAAAAATTAAAATGTACTTAAAAGAATGATAGTAAAATTAGTTTTTTTGTGGTCAGAGGGATTCTACTTTAGATAGGTACTTTTGTCTTGCACTCAACCAACCCAGGTTCAATACCCCAGACCAGTGGTCAGCAACCTGCAGCTTGCGAGCCACATGTGGCTCTTTACATTTTTTAATTTGGCTCTTCTGTTTGGCGAGCAGCCCCTCTAGGAGTCAGGACTCTACTCCTAGCTTCTGTCCCTGTGTGCCCTGTGTGCAGCCCCAGTGGCCGGCTCCAAGAGTGTAAGATTATACCCAGTATCAACCCTAAACAAAGGTGTTCCCCAACGTCATCCTTTCTTAAACCTATTCCTTTGATATGTAAAAGTCCACTGAATATGTACTTTTCTCTCTCTCTCTCTCTTGACCTGAAACCTCCTGGAATTGGGAATTGGTTTTAATAAATAAAGAGGTGTTCTAGCCTTTTGGGCTCGAGGCAGAGAGTACAAGGTAAAAAACCTTGGACTCCATGATCATCCTTTCCTGGCTAGCTTGGTTTATTATATTTTTCCTGCTACCCTGCTTCTTAGGACCAGGTTGGGTGGGGTTTAGAAATACAGTGCCTGGAGTGATCTTAAAACATATGTTTTATTATGCACAAGAGTGGGCATCTTCCATGAAGGGATTCTCAATCCAGAGTTTTCTTTTCCATGGATTCTCACGTTCAGAGTACTCATGATTAAAGTTGTGAGTTAATGCCCTTAAATGCTGTTTTACATATTGCTTATGACTTTCTGCATAATATAAGTGCCAATCAGAAATTTTTTTTGCAAGAGTGGAAACATTTCAATATTTCCTTCTCAGACACAGCAATCGCAAAATCAGATTCATTTTTTGAACACATTCATCTAATGTCTCACTGTAAGAACTACTTGTGAAATTCCTCTGCAGAGAAATATTAAATTAATAGAGAAAACGAACAATGTCTGCCAAATACACAAGCTTAGCTACCCATTCCATGTCCAACTGGGGCTGTACAAAGTCAGAGTTCTGCTCTCACAGGAACTATACCACTTCTTCCCTCTTGCCAACAAGGCGAGAGAGCACCCATCCCCTGAACAGCCACTTCACTTCTTCATGGAGAAGATGCTAGTAGTGGGCATCCATTCTCTCACCCAGGGTGGTGAATAGCCTGGATTAGATCACAATTGTGAATTTCATAATTTATCTTTACTGTGTCATCTGTCACAGAGTTAAGTTCAGCAGTTTTTTTTAATCTAGTCTATCATACAATGAGTGGATACAATGTACAAGTGTGCAACCTCTGTTTCTTGTGACTATACAAAAACACTGAGCCATGCACAGTGCATCATCTATACATATATCAACACATTAGTTGACTCTGAGTGAAATGAGTCAGAAGGAGAGGTGTAGACACAGAATAATCATTCGTGGCTTATAAGAATAATAAATGGCAATATGGTAATAATATCTAGAAAAAATAGGGATGAGGGACAGGAGGACTAGTCCATGATAGGAAGCTTGTGATAAAAAGTGGTGAGTTCAGTTAGAATAGAGAAAAGTGCATTATGACATTAATAGTTAGAACATATCACTCTGGACAAGAACTGGATGCTGAAAGGTGATATGCATGGTACTCTTTAATTAACAATATTGTATACCACGGTGTCATAAAGGAAATTTTGCAAACCTCAGCGTCATAAAGGAACAGAGAGATAGAAATAAAAAAGCAAAATTCCTGCCCTGACATAGGCAGAGGAGGGTGAAGGGGAACGAAACAAGGGACATTGGTGGTAGGGAAAGTACACTGGTGAAGGGTGGTGTACATTCTATGACTGAAACTCAAGTATGTATAATTTTGTAGCAAATATGCTTAAATAAAAATATTTTTAATGTTTCAGGCACTCTATCATAACTCCTTTATGATATAATATCTTATGCCTTTAGCAAAGTGCCATTTTTGTGTTTGTGTGTATTTTAGTTTGGTTTCTTGCAGTACACACTGTCAATAGATTTTTTTCCTTTCAGTGAAATTACTACTTTTCTTGGAACACTGTCCTTGCTTTGTAAGATTGTTAAATGTTTTTTTCCTTTACCTGTTTCATCTCCATGCATGTTTTAGGGTTTCAAATTTTCAGCACATTTTGGTTACCAAGAGGAAATGTTTTCTTACTTATTATCAGAAATCATGCACACAATCAAACCAAACCAAGAACAATTAATGATGGCTGCCCCACTCATTTGCTATTATGTTTTCTGAAATTCTCCAGTGAAGGCTAAGAAAGACCCAGTGAAAACTGTGCCCTATAGGCTCCACAGCAGATAGGTACTCTTTCTCTGTCGGTGAAGGGGGGAGGTGTCTGACAACTGGTGTGTGCTGAGCCACAAGGAGAAAGCCACCCATTTGCTCTTCTGTTTACTGAAATTTTCCAGTGGAGGCCAAGAAAGACTCAGTGAAAAATGGGCTACATAGCAGAAAGGTAATCTCTCTTTCTGATTGTGTGTGTGTGTGTCTGTGAAGGGGGGTGTCTGACCCCTGTTGTGTGCTGAGCTACAAAGGATAAAGCCTGAAAAAAAACTCTCACTGTCTCCACCCATTTGTTCTTCTGTGAAGGCCAAGAAAGACCCAGCGAAAAATGTGTCCTAGAGGCTCCACAGCAGACAGGTGCTCTGTGTGTGTGTGTGTGTGTGTGTGTGTGTGTGTTTGTGAAGGGGGAGATGCCTGATTCCTGCTGTGAGCAGACATGTCAGAAGAAATCTTCAAGGCCAGAAGACAGTGGTGGGATATTGTGACAAGATTGAAGGAAATAGATGCTTCACCTTAAATACTACACCCAGCAAGATTCACATTCAGGTTTGAAGGAAGGATATATAGCTTTACAGATAAGCAACAGCTAACGAACTTTATAGAGGCAAAACCGGCCTTAAAAGAAAAACTGAAAGATCTACTTTAAGACAAGGCAGATTAACAGACACACCAAACTTATACACAAAGATGATATTAATTCCCATGACGATCATTTCCCGCAATGTCAATGGAGTAAATGCAACATTTAAGAGACACAGAGTGACCAAATGGCTCATAAAGATTAATCCAACCATATGCTGCCTACACGAAACACACTTGAATAGTTAGAACAAACATAGACTTAAAATCAAAGGATGGAGAAAAATTATTCAAGCAAACAACACCCTTAAAAAAGCTGGAGTGGCTATATTGATATCAGATGACACAAACTTTAGACTCAAAAACTTGTAAGGGACAAAGATGGACATTTAGTACTAATCAATGGATATGTGCAACAGAAAGAAATCACACTACTAAACACAGACACACCCAATATGAGACCAGCAAAATATCTAATACAATTATTGACAAATTAGATAGAAGGTACCTATAGTAACACAATAATTGTGGGAGACAGCAACACTGCCCTGTCATCACTTTGTAGGTCAATGAGACTAAAATCCAACAAAAATGTACTATCCCTGAAAAGAGAGATTAAAGAAAGAGGCCTAGTGTGTGTATATATACATATATATGTATGCATGTGTGTATATATTAGGGGTCCTCGAACTTTTTAAACAGGGGCCCAGTTCACTATCCCTCAGACCATTGGAGGGCCAGACTATAGTAAAAAAAAAAAGCATATGAACAAATTCCTATGCACACTGCATACATCTTATTTTGATGTGAAGAAACAAAACGGGAACAAATACAATATGTGGCCCACGGGCCGCAGTTTGAGGACCATATATATGTGTTTGTGCATATATATATATATATATATATATATATATATATATATATATATACACACACAC